>JANCOA010271642.1:0-10215 GCA_024363135.1 Leptodoras oyakawai | reverse complement strand
AACCGGAGTACCCGGAGGAAACCCACACAAACACGGGGAGAACATGCAAACTCCACACAGAAATTTCCCAGGTCGCCTCACCCGGGGATCGAACCCGGGTCCTTCTTGCTGTGAGGCGACGGTGCTACCCACTGCGCCACCGTGCCACCCTCTTTGAAATATGATTTGATCAAATTCCAGCTTTTCAGACACAGTATTTTATATTGCAGATGCATGTGTCATCCATCTGCAATATATCCATCCTGAGTCATCCTGGAACGCTACTATGCCCATCAGGATAAAAAAGATTTATTATAGGAAAAAGTGATCAGTCAAAAGAAAGATACATGGAGTTGCAGTGACACTTCATTCTAAGGAGACAAATGGTGGCAAACCATGGCAGCAAAATAAACAAATACTCCCCAAGCATAACATTCTTACTCATTCAATCATCTCAGAGTTCAAAGTTAAATGGTAGATACGCTTAATAGTATAGATGAAACATTTAAAATTTTGCATTTATTTGTGTCAATATCAAGCACAGTATACTAATGTACAGTATAATACAATGTAAATATACTAATGTATAATAGTTTTCTGCTGGCCCTTTATTATTATTATTATTATTAGTAGTAGTAGTAGTAGTAGTAGTAGTAGTAGTAGTAGTAGTAGACTGTAGTATATAATAATTATTTTCCTTGGTATACATTTATAGTAATTTGTAGTAAATACCCAGACACATGCAGTAACTGGAATGTAACACACTTGCTGTCTGTGGATAGAGCATGTCTACTCTCTGTAGCGAATATATTAATGCACCTTGCATTATATTATCAGAGAGAATGGCCTCAAATAATGTACCATAACAGAGGTAGTGGAAATAATGAATGGTTTGGTTTGGGAAAAACCTTGGAAACCTTATATACAAAAAATCTACACATCACATTACAATACAATTTTGAATAATGACACAGTTAATACCAATATAGCCTAACATTAATGCTATAAACATTTTACATTTCTTCATCAAAAGATACTGTAATACCTGTACATTTTTAGTTCTATGAACAGCTGTCACATTACGGTGAAAAGAGCAAAAAATGAGAACGAATCTTCAGAGGCATCATAGAGATTGACAGCAAGGGATTTTGAAAGCTCGATCACAATGAGTCATACATTGAAGGCAGGTGCTGCTGCCAGAAACATCAGGGCTCAAAGCCAGGAGCCTCCCTGGAGGCAGTTGAGAAATGCATTTATAATAGTGATTCTAAACTCAGTTCTACTTGGCATTGAGAGTCATGCATTAGTTTAATATGTATATGTCATGTAAAATGAAAAATGAAAATTGCATAAAATGTAAATGTAAATTATGGGGTGACTGGACAAGGTACAGTAACTGGATATGGGGAAGGCCAACATGTCTGTGACAAGATTTGTGTCTTTATTAGTCCATTTGAGTAACAGATTTACCTCTTCCTTCTATACCATTCCTCATGAAGTATGGAAACCATAGAAAATCTAAAACTTGAGTACAGAAGACCTAGTAGTGCCACCTGATGTCATATTACTACCAACTTAGAACAGCAGACGGGAGAGGAGAGGAGGCTTGAAGGTGAGAGGGTCTAGGATCACAATAGGCGTTTTTGTACCAAACAGTTCTTAGAACTAATCAGGGGGGACTTCCGGGGATTTTTTGGTGTGTATTCGCATGTGAGAAGGAAAGATAAAGTGAGGTAAGCCACGTGGTGGTTGGTGATTTGACATTTGAACTTCAGAGCGACATACCACAATAACAATAATTTATGATGGCGTGGTGATGCACACTGATGCATCATCTTAACATGTGGTTGAGAAATAATTAATAATTTATTGAATTCGTAAATTACTAATTGTTGATGCTAATTGTTGAAGGCAGGTGGTATTCTTTCCTATTCTTGCTTGATGTACAACTTCAGCACTTCATAATGCACCACAATGTTTTCAATGGGAGACATGTAAATTTCAGCATTAATGGTTCCTTCACAGATGTGCAAATTACCCATGCCATGGGCAATAACACACCCCCATACCTTCAGAGATGCTGGCTTTTGAACTTTGTGCTCATAATAATCCAGACAGACCTTTTCCTCTTTGGCCCAGAGGACACGACGTCCATGATTTCCAAAAACAATTTGAAATGTGGACTCGTCAGACCACAGGACACTTTTCCACTTTGCCTCAGTCCATCTCAGATGAGCTTGGGCCCAGAGAAGCTGGCAGCATTTCTGGTTGTTGTTGATGTATGGCTTTCGCTTTGCATGGTATAGTTTTTACTTGAACTTGAGCTGTGTTCACTGACAGTGGTTTTCTGAAGCCTTCCTGAGCCCATGTGGTATATCCATTACAGAATGAGAGTGCCATCTGAGGGATCGAAGGTCATGGGCATTCAGTGTTGGTTTTCGGCCTTGCCGCTTACTTACAGAGATTTCTCCAGATTCTCTGAATCTTTTGATGATATTATGGACTGTAGATGATGAAATCCCTACATTCCTTGCAATTGTACATTGGGAAATGTTGTTCTTAAACTGTTGGACTATTAGCTCCCGCAGTTGTTCACAGTGATGAACCTCGCCCCATCCTTGCTTATGAACGACTGAGCCTTTCGGGGATGCTCCCTTTACCCAATCATGATACTCACCTGTTTCCATTTAACCTGTTCACCTGTGGACTGTTCCAAATAGGTGTTTTTTGAGCATTCCTCAACTTTCTCTGTTTGAACATTAAATATCTTGTCTTTGTATTGTATTCAGTTGAATATCGGTTGAAAAGGATTTGCAAATCATTGTATTCTGTTTGTATTTATGTTTTACACCACGTCCCAACTCCATTGGAATTGGGGTTGTAAATAAAAAAGTTATATCTGGATTTTATATTTTTGTAAAGCTGCTTTGGGAAAATGTGCATTGTTAAAAGCTCTTTAGATATTAAACGGAATTGAATTCAATCTCCACACACCCTGCTGTAAGCTTCCTTGGGTTGAAATATCAACCAGGTGACTTACCCCTTAGCTCTTTACTATACCTGTTGTGGCTTTTCAGGCTGGCTATGACTTCACATTCATAATCCACGCATTTGCAGTGCCAAATGCACTGTCATTAGTTTCCATGGTAGCCTCCTGTAATCGGGTGGAGCTGTCAACACACAAAATTTTCCAGTTCTCCACCTCCATGGTCTACAAACTACCAGCCCTGTCTTATTATTAAAGGTATCTATGAGCATTCATGCCTGTTAGCCTCTTTTAGTATGTGCATTTATATGTGCACCCTGCATTGTATGGACTGGATTATTAATCTACCCTAATAATAAATTTGCAAGTTTGCAGTCTCCCCCATCAAGTCTTTCCCTTCCTTCTCCATCTTTCTCAGGCTTGTTGCTGTAGTAATCGAAAGCTCTGTAGACAAACATAAATGTAAAAGGCGAACAACTGTGACATGACTCAGCTATCTACCGTATAAGGGGTTGTACTTCAGCTGTGCATGAGGAGCTTCTCTAAAAATAAGATCCTTCAAACCTACACATTTTTGTTATTCCTAGCTTTGATACCATATTTCTTATCATTGTGTGCCTTGAAGTTGCATCCTTCATGTATACTTTAAGCAAACAGGTAGAGCAGTAGAGCTTTAGAGTGAGTGGTGAAATATCTTACAGAAATCAGAAAAGTGACTCATAAGCTATTCATTACACCAGAATATTTCTTAGTCAGCAGTGAGGAGATGTATGGAGGATGGATTAAGAACTGGCTTAATTGATTTAAGTATAAATAAATAAATGCACAATTAAAATTTTAAATAAACAAATAAATAATGAATAAGGGCATATGAAAATAAATGTTTTTAATTTAGTTCCACATTTCTTCATTTATTTACGTCTGTATTGCCACGTTTCTGCGTCCATATGCTAAATGGGTGGGCGGTCCTAAAATCACTCTAAAGCAGGATTGGTCAGCTTTTTGACCCAAACAGAAATGACTGATTCTTAGCAACTATACACGACTCGAGCTAACAGCAATGATCTTAAATCATTAAAAAAATTTGTTATACAATTATAATTATAAAAAAATTAGTTATACAATTAATCAGTTATATAATTATCAGTTATACAGGACTAAATAAAATGAATGAATGTCAGCATCTAAGTAAATAAGGCAATGCTTCAGCGTGTGGAAATACATAAATAAATAAATGTAGAAATACATAAATAAATAAATGTAGAACAAAAATAAATAAATAAATAAATATAGAAATACATTATTACAACCCCAATTCCAATGAAGTTGGGACATTGTGTAAAACATAAATAAAAACAGAATACGATAATTTGCGAATCCTTTTCAACCCATATTCACTTGAATCCACTACAAAGACAAAATATTTAATGTTCAAATGGATAAAATTCATTGTTTTTTGCAAATATTCACTCATTTTGAATTTGATCTAAATTTGAGCCTAAATCTGCACTTGGGTCACTGCCCGAACATTGAAGCACTTTTACTTTGCTTTAATATTTTTTCTATCTCGTTTTTTCAGAGGGTGGGTCTTAGATGGTGTTCACCTTAAAAATGCTCTGAAAGTTAGCCATGCCTACTCCATTAAAGGTGACATGTCCTCTGACATTGCAGATGGAATGAAGATGAGTGCTTGGCAGAAGGGGAACAGTATTGTAGTTGTATTATATTTCAAAATAAAATGGATAGCTATCAAATTGTTTTACATGCATTTACAAATATATATTTACCACAGAAGTGGCTTCAGTCCATCCAGCAACAGTAGCTAAGAGATGAAGCTGAAGTTGGCTTCTTATTCTGATTTTCTGGTCCTGAAATGGTCCTGGTCTTCCAAGCTTTAGCTCTATATGGTGCCATGAAGAGCACTAATCACATACAATTTCCAACACCATTATCTCCTCATTCTCAAAATGTCCCAAATTACGAATTCACTTGGTTTGAAGTGGGCTTAAATTGCCCATTTCTTTGCCCTCCAGCAAGGTTACATCCACCCCTCTAATTCTCCAGCATTAGAAGCTTTATTTTTCATTTGACAAAAGGAGGGGCCTCCTATCTTCTGTTGATTATAGAGGTCTCAACCAAGTCTTAGTCAAGCATCCATATCCACTTCTTCCGGTACCTTCTGCCATACTACAGTTGAGAGTAGCCAAGATCTTCAACAAACTGGACCTGTGCAATGCTTACAACTTGGTGTGCATCAGAGAAGGTGATGAATGGAAAACAGCCTTTAGCATCACTATGAATATGAATATTGTGTAATGCTTCATGTGCAGTCTTGCCTGATTAATGATGTGCTATGGGATATACTGGGCTGATTCATTATAGCTTAAACTGATGACATCTGCTCTGCTGATCTACTCCCCCTCCCCCAAAGACTATGTCAACCATGTAGAGAAAAATGTGAATTCCATATGACCTCAGTTTCCTTCCCAGGGTACATCATCAGCCCCAGCAGGGTGGCCATGGACCAGTAAAAATTAGCAGCAGTAACTACGTGACTCACTCCTTGAACTGTGAAGGATCTGCAGAGGTTCCTTGTGTTCAGAGGTTCATTTGGGGCTTCAGTTCCATAGCCAGACTTATAACTTCCCTTCTCAGAAAGGGAGCCAAGTGTCTGCTGGTCTGTCAAAGAACTAAGAGAAAAGCCATTAGGGGAACAGTTTAGAAAGAAGTGGAAAGATAAAGAAGATAAGAGACAAAAGTATAGAGATATGGTTTTAATGGACATTTTAAAAGCGTCTGTCTGTCCCCGATTTAAGCTATTTGAATTATGCTTATGTTAATGGAAGCAGTGTGAATTTCATTTTGTCAACACAAATGCAGACAAAAGCATTCCCATGAGGAAGACTAGAGGTCAAGAAGATTTAATCTTTGAAAATGAAGAATGAGTAAATCTTCTCATTTGTATTCAGAGATAAGAGCAGATTATAAAGTTGAGATGAAAGTTCCAAACTTCCAAATTATACAAATCAGGTATCCATTAAATCTGCCTGCATTCTCCATCCTCAAGCATGTGATTCATGCAGTCAGCATGGCATGGAAGCATGTGGGCAAACGGTGGAACCCACCTGATGTTCCTGCTCACAATATGTCTTGTTTTTCTTTACCAGGAGCACACCTGCTGTTGCATTTTAAGTGTTATTTCCCCAAAAGATGCTATTTTTTTGGAGAAGGTGGGTGAGTGGATCAGTGGGGGGTTGGAGATCTCGCCTAGGGTGACAGATATCCACTGGATATTAAGTTCAGTTTCATGCAGAATTGTCAGATTATTGAGACATTTTCATAATGTGATGATGGTATAGTATATATTATAGTAAGGCAGAGAATGGAAGCAAAAAATCTGAATAAGATGCTGGTGAATAAGAAGCAAAATTCAGCTCATCACCAGGTTATTTAGTTAAACTACTCCATAGACAGATGGAATGATAAACAAATTTATGAATTTACATCTGCAAACAACCCAGAAGATACCAATGTTTTTTTCAGCTTTTTAATGCAATTACAATGCAGTCTTCCCATTGTTTTTATCCACCTTTCCACAATGTCTGGTTGAGAAAACTCTTCTTTGCATATATTCCTTGGCTTGTCCTGAACAAAACATGGCTTAATTTGAATATTATTACACTTTTTGTGAAAACTAATCCTATATTTTTCCCTTGATGTGAATGAAACTGGTGTCATATTATTCAGATGCTCTGTTAATCAAAAGTTGAAAATATGTTGACATTTGTACAAAATATGGCTGCCACATACCAATCAGCAGGAGGCCGAACACTTACTAAGCAGCCATATCTCAATAATGCTTTTTCTTCATATCCTTTACTTCAAAGGACATGATTCTGGAGACACACACTGAGCTTGGCTTCTAAAATGTAAAAGTGGGTGGAGCCAAACCAATATAACTGATTTCCTATCATCACGAAATTCAAAGGACAAATGATGATGGGTTTCTTTGGAAGCCTGTACAATATTGTTAAAATTGGCTACTAGGGGGTGCAATAAATATTTATGCACATTTAAACATGCAAATCCCTCTTAGTTTGTCAAGAATGATGGTGCCCAGGTATTTGTATTGATGTATAGCTTCTACTGGTTCCCCAGGAATTATGGTTGCAGTCCTTCCCTCTTCATGCTTGGTGAAATCCACAAACATTTCCTTGGTCTTGGTGACATTCAGCTCCAAACAAGAGCTGACACACCATCACACAAACTCACTAAGGATGGGCCCATGATCTTGGGCTGGGCATGAAAGCAGGGAAAGGAACACAGTACAATGAGCCAGTAGGGTGAACCAGTGGTTGCATCCCAAAGGTTGGAGAGCCTTATTAACCAGCACCTTCTGTGTTAGTTGATCCACAGAATTAGTTAGTGATCCAGGTTTTTAACCAGGATGTTGTAGGATGTTGAAGGCAGATGAGATGTCTGCGAACAGGAGCTGGGCAGATGTGATTGGGCCCTCTAGGTGTTCATGGACATTATCCAGTATGAAAAAGTTTGCCATCATCGATCCTTCTCTTGGCATGATATGCACATTGAAGAGGGTCCATCTGTACGGCTTTGGCATTGGTGATCCTCTCAAACTCCTTTGTAATGAGGAAGGTGAGGGTTATAGGTTTAAGCCCATTCAAGAACTTGGAACTGCGGTTCTTGGGGATGGGGATGATTTTGGAGTGTTTCCATGACCGTGGGACTGTAGTAGTAGATGGAGAGCTCTGGAATAGCTGCTAGAATATTCCTCCCACCTGTTTATCAGATGTTATGTTATCTAGGCCAAGGTTTTTCTTGTCTTATGTCGTTTTCAAACACCTTACCACAGACTCAATGACTCAATCACCCAGGGTCAGGCTGTTGATGCTGTCTGCCATTTATGATTGGTGATCTTTCTTATATAATATTTTTGGTGGCCACTTGTTTTTTTTTCTCCATCATGGATCTAGTGAAGAACAACCTATTTTTTTGTTAAAAATAGTCTTGAGGTCTGTTGTGACCCAAGGTTTATTGTTGGGAAAATTGGGGATTGCTTTGGAGGGGATGATATTGACTACACAGAAGGTGTATATATAGTTGTATATTTGAAACAACCCCCTGCATAAATGCCTTGCACAGTCCACTGTAGTATGGACTTGAGCATTTTCTCTGTTCTATGCACAACTGTTCTATATTTTGCTGCAAGGAGAATGGGATTATAGAGGCAGAGATTTGTAGGGCCCTGGAATGGAGCCACAGCACTTGTCAAGAACCCTGTCAAAATGTGTGGCACATGTAATGTATTGCTGGAATCCTTTTAATGATTGTTTTTTAGTGCAATGGTTAAAATCTCCCAAAATAAACTTGGGGGAGTCAGGTGAAATCAGCTCTAGTCTATTTACAGTGCTCATCATGTATTCAGAGGCAGTGTTTGCACTGGCTTTGGGATGGATGTAAAACAGAATGAACAATAGTCGAGGTCAAGCCATGTTTCTGTCAAGGATGGAAGCGTTTCAACATTTATGCATGTAGTTAACATTTTCTCAAAGTTCAGCTGTGTTATTTCTCAAGGAGCAGATACTGTATTACTGAGGATGACCAAGGGTTGCAATCTGTGTTATTTTTCTGTTTAATTTTAATTCTAAGACCAGCTTTCCTACCCCGTCTCCTCTGATGCGTGTCACCTTGCTTGCTATTTGGAGTTTGGCAGAATAACTCTTTCAGAATATTCCATACATTATTAGTCAGGTAATTTTGCTGGACTAGGTTTAATAGGAATTCCCTCAAGTGTGCAGGTTGTCTGTTGCCTCTGAGTAGACTGGTTCTAGTTTCCCAGCCAAACGTGGCATGCATTCTGAGTAACAAGCAGCAAGAAATCAAAAACAGTTTGAGTGCATCCATAGCTCATAGAGTTGAAAAGGTGATAAAAGTAATATTTGAGGTTCACAGGAACAATATGCGTTTCGTCACATTAAAAGAGAAGAAAAACCAAACATGAAACACTGACTTAATCCATCTGGTTGCCACATGAGCAGTGCTCTATAGTAGCCTTGTTTCAAATATGGATGGTGAAACAATGTAGGTAATAAACCGATGAGTCACTTAAACACAGAATGTAGGTGGTTTTAAATACTAATAAATGATAAGTACATCTGATGTAATTCTCTGATACTATAATAAGGAAATTTAATGATGCCATTCTACTGTGCTGATAAATTGGTAAGGAAGATGTTTCCAGTAGGGGCTGTGTTTAAACTGTTTAAGTCTCATTAAGAAATATTTGAACTAAACCATAATAAATGCTTTTCTTTGCTTATTTTGACAGTCAGGGCAGGTTTATCATAGTGTAAATTCATTATCCTGCACTCTGGTTCAGAGTATATAACACAATATATGCAATTCCCTTGATAAAATCTCTATGAATGTTGAATAGTAAAGAGAAATGGAATGGCAGTCACATATTAAAAATCTTGCCTGGTGTATATTTTTTCTGGTCTTACAGGAAAAAGAAAAGAGCTCCCAGAGCAGCTTGAAGTACACAAGGGCAATGCTTCTGGAAATGCTCAGGAAGCTCCCTCAGCTGACGTGGAGTGCCTCCTCAAGCTCCATACTCCTGCTTAGTCCAGTGTCCCCAGAAGAGGTAGCTCTCAGACATTGCTCATTTTAAACAGTTTAAATATTAATCATACTGAAGCAGTTGCAGGTAGTATGTTTATATGGATGTGAAAACACGTACCTGCCTGCCTTGTTCTTAAGGCCTGTGTGGTTATTACATTACATGAATCATAATTAGGAAGATGAATTATTCAAACTACAGTAATATAAAAAAAAAAGGCACATGCTAAAATAGTGCCAATTTAAGCCTTGCTCCTTAATCCGTGTATAGTTCATTCTTTGATTTTTCTGTTTCAAAACTAAACCAGAAAAACAAAAAAAAAAAAACAGTGCCATTGTTCTTTTTTAAAGCCAGAATGGAAAAGGTTTTGTTTTGCTTGTGTAATATTAACAGAAAATCCATGAAATCCTGCTAAAATCAAGAGAGGGGACATTCTAAAATGTTTACCACAAAACATAAAAAAAACATGGCTTAATGTTCCAAAACAGTGATCAAGGACCACCATATATCTCTCATATCTTCTCTCGTCATACACCATTTGGTGGAAAATTGTATGTCAGATTGGATAAAAGCCATTTTCCAAATGAACCTTTGCAGAGTATCGGGTCCC
>JANCOA010271436.1:0-10216 GCA_024363135.1 Leptodoras oyakawai | reverse complement strand
GATGTGTGTTGCCATTTGTGCTAGCACCCCCTGAAATGCGGTAGGCTCGAAGCACTTGGGCAACAGCTTGAAAACCATTTTGCTAAAAATTTTTAGGAAGCACATTACCCTAGCTACTTAGGATTTTCTTGTGCCATTGCACCAACTAGTGAATAATGTTCCGCCAAAATCTAGCAATTCACATGTCAATATATTATAATATAAATGCTCAAACATCACATTTAACATCCTGCCTGACTACCACGTTCTTTATATGCACACTAAATTTTGTTGATAGGAGGCACTGCACCTGACACATTTCAATATCTCAGGAACTGCTTAAGCAACAATTTGCAATTTGGTATGCTTATTTCATTTCATTCTTGCTCTTTCTCTCACCTTATGCGACAGTCATATTCCACACTGCTATGCAGTACATCTAGTCATTTAAACATAATTATAGTTTTTCTTTTCCAACGATCTCACTCAGAGGCCTGTGTAAACTGCAGCTGTTTCAGTTTTCATTTTAAGTTCAGAATCTCTGTGCTTTACATACATAATGTAGAACATCAGAACAAGGTGTTTTGAAAACGGACCATGAAAACTTCCGTTTAAAATATAAGAAGTTAAGGAATTAGATCCGGAATTAAAACACTAATTAAACTAATGTTCCTAATGTTTACTGGAACACTGTATCTAGAGTTTAGAGGTTATTTACACTGATCAGACATAACATTATGACCACCTAGTTTTCTCTACACTTGTCCATTTTCTCACTTTCACTTACCATATAGCTGCACTTTGTAGTTCTACAATTACAGACTGTAGTCTATCTGTTTCTCTACTTTCTCTACTTTTCTCTGTTCCCTGACCCCCACAGGACCAGCACATATCAGGTACTATTTGGGTGGTGGATCATTCTCAGAACTGCAGTGACACTGATGTGGCAGTGGTGTGTTAGTGTGTGTTGTACTGTTGTGAGTGGATCAGACACTGCAGTGCTGCTGGAGTTTTTAAACACTGTGTTCACTTACTGAGCACTCTATGCGACTCATCCACCATATTGCTCCACCCTGAAGATGTAAATTCAGAGACAGTAGCTCATCTGTTGATGCACAGTTTGTGTTATCCTTCATTAGTGCTCACAGGATGCTGCCTAAAGGATGCTGGTGACTGGACATTTTTGGTTGGTGGACTATTTTCAGTTCATCAGTGACACTGAGGGGTTTAAATACTCCAGCAGCACTGATGTGTCTGATCTACTCACACCAGTACAACACACACTAACACACCGCCACCACATCAGTGTGGGGACTAACAAAGTGTGTAGAAAAACAGATGGAGTACAGTCTGTAAATGTAGAACTACAAAGGGCATCTATAGTGCCATGACAATGTATTTGTCCCCTTCCCAATTTCTTCAGATTTTGCTAATTTGACACGTTTAAATCTTTCAGATCATCAAACTAATTTTAATGTAAGATAAAGACAACACAACTAAAAACAAAATGCACCTTTTAAATGATCATTACATTTACTGAAGATAAAGATTTATTCAAAACCTATATCATGCATGTGAAAAAATAACTGCCCCCTTAGCCACCAAATCAACCAGTTAACTAAATTCAATTGACTGTTGGGATTAATTCCACTAGCCACACCCAGACAGATTACTGCCAGACCTGTTGAATCTAAACATCATCACTTTTGGGATAATAGTCTGTGGACTGATGAGTCAAAGATGGAACTTTTTGCAAAGTTGGACCAAAAAAAACTTTTTGGAAACTTCCACCATAGGAACACCATACCTACAGTCAAACATGGTGGTAGTGTGATGTTCTGGGGCTGCTTTGGTTCTGCAGGACCTGGAGGACTTGCCATAATTGATGGAACCATGAATTCTGCTCTCTATCAGAAAATCCTGAAGGATAATGTCCACCTGTCAGTTTGTGACCTTCAAGTTCAAGTTTCTACAGCAGGACAATGATCTGAAGAACACAAGCATATGCAAATGCAGGTTTTAGAGTGACCGAGTCAAAGTTCTGACTCAAATCCCATTAAGATGCTGAGGAAAGACCTTAAATGCTCATCACAAGTTATCACAAACATTTGATTGCAGAGGGTGGCACAACCAAATATTAGGTTGGAGGGGCAATAGGTTTTCACGTGGGTGAGATGGAATGATCATTTTAAAGCTATATTTCGTGTTTACTCATGTTGTCTTTATCTTACATTAAAATGAGTTGGATGATCTGAAACATTTCAATCTGACAAATGAGCAGAAATAGAAGAAATCGGGAAGGGGGCAAATACTTTGTTGCGGCACTGTATATGGTAAGTGGAACTGAGAAAATGGACAATGAGTGTAGAGAAAAGGAGGTGGTCATAATGTTATGCCTGATCGGTGTTTGTGAAAGCTCTTCCACTGGCTGAGTGAGAGTGAACTAACAGTACTTGGATCAGTAGGTCTGACTGAACTGAGAGATTTGCTCAGGAAAGGATTCAAGATCAGCAAGACATAAGGAATTATTAAATTAAACATTTATCATTAACAGTCATTCCGACAGGATCAGGACTTCAGTAGTCAGTGCAAAACTCAGTAGGTAGTCAGTGGAGCTTGAATAAGATGGAAGTTATTGTGCTAATGTGCTCTTTTTTTCTTTTCCTGCCAATATAAAGAAGCTGAACATTCCTTACAGAAGCAGCAGAACAGACAGCTGTAGAGACGTATGAAAGCATGGACTAGCTTCCCTGTCATGTAGGGTTAGCAAGTGAAGTATTAGTATTATGTTGTCATCATCAGAGTATGGCGCAGTGCAACAAATGCACAACACTCTGGAACATCAGGGTAAAGTAGACAGCATTGTTGTGCATTAGATCGTTGTAGCACATACATTTATCATGAAGCCATGTGGAAAAATCCTGCTGGTATGTTTTCAACAGCTACTTGCAATGGGTTTCCTAAGGGTAGGTTCTCATTTCTGAGTGTGTAGGATAAACATGTATCAGAGCACTTGAGTGCCTTTTTGATGCTATAGGCACGAAATAAGATAGATATCACTTGTGTACTTGTGCAGGTGTTATAGAGAGTTGTAGGGAATAAATATTAGACATAAATGTCTGAGGCTCTCAGACACCTATGTGTGATGAGCTTGAGCCTGGAAGCAGTCCCGACTAAATTACTCTGAGTAGAGATAAGGGGAAATGTGTGGATGTGTGTGTGTGTGTGTGTCTGAGAGGAGGAAAATACAAATGACCTTCTGTGTTTTTCTCATTGTCTATTGCTCTCTTTTTTTCTCTCTCTCTTTGTATCAAGATATGAGCCACTGAGAAGGTTAATATTTCTCATGGAGCTGGTAAATATTTAAATTGTTTGTATTTTCTGCCTGGGCAACTTTGTCTGATAGCTTTTCTGCAGCGAGAGACTGAATTAAAAAAAAACAAAAAACGTGAAATAATGGCAGCCGTATTGAGGGAAAACTGTGTGGATTAAACATTATGTTTCCATGTGTTGATTGCAAACAGAGGAACGTGCACTGGAGGAATAACAAGATTGTGTGTGTGTGTGTGTGTGTGTGTGTGTGTGTGTGTGTGTGGTTTGGTTTGGTTTCAGCATTGTAAATAATGGTTAATGGTTGAACCAAGAAATCAGGATCATAATTAGCTATTTAAATCTTAGATTTAGCAAATTATGAAGCAGCTTTCCTTCAGCTTGCGTGTTGGGGAAGCGGAATGATTTCCGAAATTCTGTTCACGTGTGTAGACTTGTGATAGTCAAAATGAAAATAAAAGGTTGGTGCATCAGGACCTTTTTTTATTTGAATTATCCTTTTGTCATCATTATTGCTGGAGATTAACACAAGACAGATCGTTCAGCATTTCATACAGAGATATGTATCAAAGATATTTTTTCTTAAGATACAATATAAATGTTCACTCAAAGGTATAACTGTTGGATTTTATTTCATAAGAGCCATATAGCTGTTACATAACTTTACACTTCAGAGATGCACTTCATTTGCTTGCACAGTTCAAATGAACAGTAAATGCACAGAATACATTTCACTGAAGGTCGTACTGAGAGATACAGGTTAGTGTTATTCTCTTGAGATTCAATGTGATCTACCTATTTTTATTAAAATTCTCAGGTCTCTGTAGACTCTCCTAGTGCCCCAACTCTCTCTCTCTCTCTCTCTCTCTGTGCTCTCTGTGTGCATGTTTATTTGTTTATATGTTCCTATGCCGATATGACCCTCTATGTTATTAAATCTAAATGTGGTTACTCCTCCGGGAGATTAAAATATTCCAGGCTTTGTTTGGAACAATAGCTCTCTCTATAGGTGTTCTTTCATGCACACAAAAAAATTAAACCTGATTTAGTGTATTGTTTCTTTACATAAGGAGTATCACACGAGTACGGTTCAGCCATAGACGATCACAGCTATGCTGGTATTCAGTATAACTGAACAATTGTGAGCATGACATCGCTTTTATACATTAATACAATAAATAAGAAATTAATATTGAGTAACATGTTGGACACAATATGTCCAGATGTTCTGTTTATTTTTGCTCAACTAGTGGAACCAGATCCCAAAGGAACTACACTCACTTTATTAAAATTAAAAGTGCTTATGTTAGAATTGTAGTCCCTTCTTCCTTTTCATCTTTATCGGATGAGCTTCGAAATGAAATCCACAATCATTTAAGACATGCTAGGGGTTAAATAGGGGATATCAGGCTACACAGATGTCAGAGTAATATAGAGATCAGGAAGTGTAAAAGATGAAAAGATGATGCAAATGGACATCAATTCGCTGGGGGAAACAGTTCACTCAGACACTGAGCCCAGTTTTCCCTATGGTATGGTTTCTCCTCTATAAACGCAATAAAATACAGACTTATGCAGTATATGCTGACAATTAAAACAGTATATGGATTATAGTTCATCAGACTGTATAGAAGTGGGTTGAAAGACGAGTTTTTCTGCAAATTGCAATCTCTGTCTTTTAAAAAACAATTAAACAAATTGCTATGTTCTTGCACTGTGACCAAGATACAAGATACAAAAACATTTTCACGTTTAAAACATGTTTACTTGAATAGAGAGTGTATGGCCTCCTTCTTACTCAGACAACATGGCCAATTTTGATCTCTTAGACTTCCAGCCATGGACAGTGGGGCAAACGCTTTTCTGTTGTGCCACCGGGGAGCCAAAGTAACCTATTTGTGTTGAACTTAGAGCCAGACATGATTTCCAGGGAGCAAATAGTGAACGTCTAGAAAACAAGTTTTCATTAAGAAATGGGGCAGAACATGTAGTGCTGTACTATTAATCCGAAAATGACTATTTTATCCTGGTATCTGCACTAATGGGACATTGCGGGGCATGATGCACATGCATATTTTGGACCAATATTGGTTTGTAAAAAAAATCCTATAAAAGTCAGACTTCATTTTGAGCATATTAATTCATGACCATGAATATAGCAACAGATAGTAAACAGAAAAAACTGGCTTGTGTCCACCTAAAACAGCCTGCAATAACCAGCTAATTATGCCTGCGTTGGCATGAAACCTGTGCCCTAGGTCTAAACTTCCATTTGAATGTTAACAATTTAAAAGCATTTTTGCTCATTTGAATAAGACAGACAGAACATTAGCAAAAATTCAGTTGTGATTATTTGTCTTTGGCTGTGCAAATTTCTTATATAGACCTGCTCTGTTTGGACTAGCAAGAGGGTTTGTTTCTGATGGCAAAGCATTTCTATGAGTAACTCTGTATAAGGATAAGGATCTGACAAATGCTGTAAATGTTAACTGAAATATCGCATAGGGTGAAGACCATGTAAAAAAAAACTGCAAAAATATCATAAAGCAATACCATAATTTTATTATGATTGTTTATGCTTGTGATTTGTTTCATCTATTTACTTATTAACATTATTTTCATGTTGCTGATTTTTGTCTTGATATAATTTTTTTTATGGAAGCTGGATATTTTTTCGACATTACATGGGGTTAATCAGTTATTCAGTATATTTATGTATAATGGCAATTTAATGAAAAAATCTCAATGAGATTTTATAACATCTCAATCACTATATCTAATAACAGACCTATTCATTGAAGTACCAGAAAAACTGGTACAGATGAGCCTAAGCAAATTACAGATCAATACCACCTGTGCACATCATTGGTTGCGTCCGCCAGTGCGTATATAAAGCGATAGACATCTGTGGAAGCTTCTAGACCTGTGTGTGCCATGAGAATGGCAGGTTATCACAATTTAGCAATTTTCAACGAAGTTGGAGCTCTTGAGATGGGTCATAGCATTTCTGTAGTAAAGGCAAAGTTTGGATTTTTACGTATGAGCATTTCTTGTACCGTGACTACAAGAATTCCGGCAAAACCTCAAACTTTCGACAGCAGTATGGCCATAAAAAAAAACGTGAATGTGAGCAGCGTCGGCTGGCAAGAATCGTTTCATGTGATATCCATGCAACACTGCCACAAGTAACAAGGAATTCAATACTGGGGTACCTACCAAGTTTTCAGTGGTATACCAGTTTTTCTGGTACTTCAGTGTACATTCCTCAGCAAAACTTGTTCAGACAGCCCCCCCCAAACACACACACACACTTGCAACTGATGAGGGTCCTTTTTTTTCAAAGTTCATGTGTGTGGACTAAGTAGCAGTAAGTTTTAAGTGTTGTCAATGTCTGTCTTATTATCTGTGTCTTGACTGTCACTATTGCCATATTTCCTTCATTCAGATCCAAGGTTAGCAAGCAAAGTGTCTAAAACAGTATACGTACAGCACTTTCTTGTCTTGTGCCTTGTCTTGTGCAGCAGTGTCTCAGGCCATTTAGGCCAGGTATAGCATATGCATTTGATTTAAACGGCATAGTGTAAGGCTCATCCAAGATGCACTCGTGTCTGGGTGTGCAGGTTGGTTGACCATTACTCAGCAGTTTGTCTCTTTTTTTCAGCTATTATTCCCATGTTGCTGAAAGAACCACGATGGAGCTACAGCAGTGAGGTGTACTATGTATTCATCTGAAGCTTTATAATCTGCTATGTGCAGCCGCATAAGGAACAGAGATACACCCAGAGATCTGCTTTCCCTTAAAGGCTGTAAACTGTGTCTGTATGAGCCATAAACCCATAGCAGGTGAAACATAACAGACTGATTTAAATGTTTATCAGCCCTCTAAATTTTGTAAAGTGTGCTGTTGCTGTGTTTGTAAGAAAGGAAGCAACGGAAAGTATTATTTATAATGTAATGAGAGAAGAAAATGTAGCTTATAGTAGCAAGTTTTGAAAAGGCTAATTGGCATATGTGTGTGTTTTTCCCATTTTTGTTTAATTCATATTCCTGCACTATGCTCCCTAGTGTCCCATTTTACCAGCTCTGTTTATTTATTTATTAATTTATTTTTATTCCTTTAGAATAACATTTTCCTTGTTCAGTTTCATTACACAGTGTACCTGAGACTGATGTTAGGTAATGATCATTCCCCTGCAACTCACTGAGGTTTGTAGGATTCCATTACTGTGGAACTCAAATATATGTGACATTAAAAAAGATTTTATTTCTATTATCAAAAGTAAAAAGAACCTAGCAATGAGCATTCTTCTAGCTAATACCTTCTGTAAGAACTATAAATGCAAACTAGAAGTTATTTTTATGCACAAAGACTGCTTAACATTTTGTGTTTCATTTTGAGCCATTAGTTCTTGTTCTGTGCAAATCTTGAGCCATCACATGGAGCAAGGCTGGTTAGACAGGACCAGGGTAAATATGAAACTGCTCGAATAAGTAACAGTTGCATTGTTCTTCTCAGTAGCCCATATTTTAGTGTAGTCAGTGTTGTGTTATTATATACTGAATTTTTATGTTTGATATAATGGATTTTTCCTAAAGCACTAGAACACATTTCTAGTTAATTACTTCTTCGACTGGCCTCATAGTTTTGAGTACCAAACAGCAGCTCTTCCAGGCAGTGAAATAAGTGCAGTCACAGTATTTTATAGGCGCTTGTAATACATTTTTTACATTTTATGTAAATTTTTCAAATGCATTACTTTGTTGAAAGCATTGCTTCATTCTTGAACTCTACGTGACTTTTTTTTAGACTGAGAGTAATTTTTTTTCCTTCAAAGCAATATAGAATACAATATAGAACAAAAAATGTACAACAGTGCCTTGGCACAATATTAATGTATTTCACTGACAGTGAAAAACTACAGTATAGTGTATACTTCAGCTGCATTGATTGAAGCCTGTGTGTGCCATATAGGGAAGATTGGTTCACACTGATTCAGAAAGCACCACTGGGTGAAAAACTGGTCTATTTCTTGGCAGTAAAATTAAGACACCTAATTGCATTGCTCATATAAAAACTGCAGGATGTATTTAAGGATGCTATAAAATAGTCGGGCTAAGGGAGGCTTTAAAAGGTTGTTTGTTTGCATTTTAATGAGCCTTTTTATGATGACAATATTTTCACTGCTCAATAGATGCAGGGTGCAATAAGGGCTCTATTTGTGACCTGAAGATTGTGAGTTCAAATCCCAGGAATGACAGAGAACCACTACAAGACCCCTGATGAAGGCCATTACGACTGCTTAGCATTAGCATGGCTGGAATTTCCTCTATCTTGAGGCCATCAGCCAACTTTTGTTATGTACATTAATGAGAGCGGAACATTGAGGCAGTAGTGTGTGTAAGAATACGATGATTTGCAAATCCTTTGAGTTTGATGCCTGCAAAACGTTCTAAAACAGTTGGGACAGGCGCAACAAAAGACTGGGAAAGTTGAGGAATGCTAAAAAAACAGCTGTCTGAGGCTCCCGAGGGCGGGGGCACTTTCCTCTGGGCGTACTAGGGCCCGCCCCCGACGGTTGCATGAGGTGGCGGCATGCGTCGCGTGTATCGGACAAGGGGGGAAGCACTGACGGGTGGGAATTGGAGACGACTAAATTAGGGAGAAAAACGGGGGAAAAAAACCACCTGCCTGGAACATTCCACAGATGAACAGGTTAATTGGAAAGAGGTGAGCATCATAATTGGGTATAAAGGGAGCATCCATGAAAGCCTCAGTCATTCACAAGTAAGGATGGGGTGAGGTTCACCTCTTTGTGTACAACTGTGTGAGCAAATAGTCCAACAGTTTTCCAACATGCAATTGCAAGAAATGTAGGGATTTCATCATCTATAGTCCATGATATCATCAAAAGATTCAGAGAATCTGGAGAAATCTCTGCAAGTAAGGGGCAAGGCCGAAAACAATCATGAATGCCCGTGACCTTCGATCCCTCAGGCGGCACTGCATTTAAAATCTGATATCATTCTGTAACGGATATTACCACATGGGCTCAGGAACACTTCAGAACACCATTGTCAGTGAACACAGTTCATTGCTCCATCTTCAAGTTAAAACTCTACCATGCAAAGTGAAAAAGTTTGTGAAATTACACAAACCAGCAGCCATCAGTCAAGGCAAACATTCCAAAATTGACAACTATGTTTTAGCCTACTTGTTTTAGGCTGTATTGCAAGGTTCTCTAAGCTGTATCCCTGCTCCCTACACACTGCACAGGGTACAGAATCCCAAGGGCTCTTCATAGGGAACTCGATCAATAAACCAGCTCTATTTGGGATGTGCTGCAATGTCATCAAGAGTGACTCTTGATTATAGCACTTGCTGTATTTAGCATGGTAACTCAAACAACAATGTTCAGATTTATTTCGTATGCTGTAGCCACGTTTGAAACAACATGTAGTACTGTATATATCTAACATACATTTTTATTAATGTTATTATTACTAAATTGTGATGTGTGTATAATATTACTATAGTATTACTACTATATATTACTTTAATACTATAATATTAATATAATATTACACCAGCATTTGCATTATCTGTGTTATTATTAGTATAAATCACGCATACGCAAATTCTAACAAAGCAGTTGAAACGTCTTCTACAGAACATGTATAATAATATTTTAGTGTTTTGGTTATGTGTAAGTATAAGTGTTTGTTTGCCAAAAAAGTTCTGTAAAAAATTCTATTGTAAAACATGTTTTACAATAAGAACATTTGCTAGGAGTAGAAATCAAACTGTAGATTCAAGGATTCAAGGATTCAAAGAGACTTTATTGTCATTCGCATCACATGTGGTACATGGGGTGGAACGAAATTACGGTCTCAAGGTCCCAGTTTCGCC
>JANCOA010269479.1:0-10233 GCA_024363135.1 Leptodoras oyakawai | reverse complement strand
GTGGGAGGTTTCATGGCTAAATTGGACCAGCCTGGTGGCCAATCTTCATTACTTGCACATTGCACCAGTAAGAGCAGTGTATGAAGGTTCAATTAGCAGGGTAAGAGCACAGTTTTTATCAAAATATTGCAATGCACACAACATTATGGGTGACATACCAGAAATCAAAAGAGGACAAATTCTTGGTGCACATCTTGCTGGCGCATCTGTGACCAAGACAGCAAGTCTTTGTGATGTATCAAGAGCCACAGTATCCAGGTTATTTGAACCACACTTCTTTTTTGTGAAACTGAAAATACAAAAGTGTAACATGTTTTAACCTACAGAAATAATTTGTCAGATGCTAATCAACTTTTTCACTGTGATAACTTTACGCCGTTTAGCAAAGTTAAACCAGAGTACAATTCAGTGCTCATCTTGGCTCCAACTTCAACTCCAAATCCAGCGAATAATAACAATAATAATGACTGGACTCTTGTTCGGGGGAGGAGAAGCAACAGAAGCAGATACAACAGCTGTGGTACCACATATACTGCATAACCATCCAGCTGTGGAAAGACTGATTGTACATGTCAGCACTAGTGATGCTTACAAACAATAGTTTGAGATTCTAAAAGAAGATTTTAACCACGTGCTTGATATTATTTTCCCCTCCTGATGTGTTCATCTCTGGACCTATACCAACTGCGCACCAGGGCAGTGGACATTTCACCAGACTGCTGGCTCTAAACAGCTGGCTTGCTACAGCCTGTGCCCATCGGAAGGTAAACTTCATTGACAATTTTAACATCTTTTGGAAGCGTCCTAAGCTTTTTAAAGCTGACCAGCTTCACCCTAACAAGACTGGGACTCATAGACGCTTGTGGACAATCTGCTCTATGGCATTGCTCACATGAAAATCTCATACCCCTACATCAGCAGTTATGACAGCTACAGGAGTTCACCGTCTCCAGTCATGAAATCTGGTGACTGTCTCAGAGGCAAAATTCAGGAGATTGATGAGATTCTGCAAAATGGCAACATGCGGTCTTGTAATAACTCACCTACTTCTCCTGTACACTTTATGAATTCTTCAGATCTGACACACTGGAATCCATGCTCCGAGTTTTACATCCCGGTTGTATCAATTAGCCAGTTGCATGGCTCTCAGTATTACAATACAAATATACTGAGAAGCTGAAAAAGTAATAGTACAAGACACTGTAACTGTTAGGAACCGCGAGACCACGCTCACTTCCCTTCCTCGTTCCTCTAGTCCCTTCTTCTAATTCCGTTTCTCTCTCCTCACTGGGTGTGGCTGTCCCTACTTCCGGTTCCATTTTCTATTTCTAGATCTCCTTGTGCAGACTGGCTTTGCGAAGTATTTGGTTTGCCCAGTGTACCTATTCTGAGCGTCTTTATAAATCCCTCTAGATTAGCGTTGTCTCGTCCGTTATTCTTCCTGGTTCCTTGCGAGTGCTTGTGTTTTTCCTGCGACTGGTTTCCCATGTGTTTGGTGAGTGTGCGTCTGCTGTGGGTGTGTGTGTTGGGTTCGTGCTCCTTCCCGCGTGCTTGTGTGTGGGTCTTCCCCTCCGTTTTGGTATCGTGCTCCTGTTTGTGTTTTTTGTTTCTTAGCTTAGGCTTGCTTTCTTTTTCTATTTTCTGGTTTAAGGAGCCTCCCGTTTTTGTTTTCAGTGTGTCGGGTTGGCTGGCTGTTTGTGCATTGGTCTAGCAGCGCCAGTGCCTCAGCCACAGCCAGCGCGCTGGTATATGTCTCTCCCTTTCTCGCTTGTATATAGTGTACTAACTCTCCACTTCTCTGTGTCTCGTCACACTTCCAGTACTAACAATCGATGTCCCGGACCCCTCTCTCTCTCCTCACCTTTCGCTGCCTCTCTCTATCTCTTTTCTCTCACACTCGCTCACCCGGGTCCACTTAGCCAGTCTCACTCACTTCACATCCCCTCTGTCTGGTCGCCGGAGCCCTTCTGCTCTATTCCTTGTGTTTCCCTCTTCCATACGCTCAACCCAGTTGTTTGTTGTTTTGGGCTGGTCTGTGTCCTGTGCTTTGTCTCCCGGAAGATTCCTCACGTCGCCTACTTCTCCTGTTGTCACCCTTCCTCCCATCTTGTCTTCTGGGACCTCCAAGCACAGCGCCTCCTCTCCTGATCACGTTCCCTGCCTGCTGCTTGCATCCTCCTCATTTCATGCCATTGTCCGTTCCTACTCAGTTTATTCAATAAAGTGGACTTTTGTTCTGCATCAGCATCTCCTCAATTCATCAGTTCATAACAGTAACAAATAAAATATAAGACCAAACAATGTGGTAAGAACTTAGGCATCATTTTTGATAATGAACTCAGCTTTAAATCTCACATTATGACTACATGCAGGATAGCTTACTTTCACCTTAGAAATATCTCTAAGGTAAAAAATCACCACCATATGCATTACATTTGATTGTCAAGAGGCCCCTTCCTGTATAGGCCCCCAAACTCAAGACCAAATGGCCTCAGGCCCTCCAAATGTCATTACTATACCTGATTATGATTAATTACCAGAAAGACCTCAAGGACCTTTTGTGCATTACACTGCAGAAACACTGAAGGCCAGATGCTACAGTTTGCTGTGTTTTTTTTATTGTATTTTGCTTTGTAGTGTGACACAATTTGTTGCTTTGCAGGAAACCTATCCATGAGGTCAGGGTACTCCTCCTGGTAAGCTTAATCAGCCAGCTAGTGTTTGATAACTTTTGAACCTTTGTATTGTTCTGATATAATATGTGGGTTTATGTAAATGTTTATAGATTTTATGATTGAATGAGAAGAAAGATAAATTCTATTTTTGTACTTACTGAATCCCTATGCCTCTTACTCATTCTCAGATGACCAACCCTGTATTAGTCTAATGGGTGGTTAGTGGGTCCTAGGCTCATTGGGTTTGGGAAAGTTTCTTTTGAGTAACGGGATCTAAGCTATTCTACTGTGGGCTGCATCACACCTATTTACAAAGCAAACAACAAAAAGACAAGGTACCCTAATTCAAGGTACCCTAGAGACAAAAAACCCACATCCCAACAAGAATGGCAGTCACTCCCCACAAACAATTGGCTTTGTTTTATGTTGTGAATATTGAACATTGTATATTTATAAATATTGCTGTACCACAATTGCAGTACAATGCTTGGGCACGTGTCATTACACAGGCAGGAAACTACTAAACAGGAGGACTACTAAACAGAGGACAACTTTGTCATCAGGAACAACACAACACACCCCTAACAAGTAACTTCTCATATATAGCAACTTTTACAAACCCAGTAACCTAACTCAGTTTTTAAGAATACCTTATGTAAAGGAACTCTAAGCACCCCAATTCAATTCCCTGCACCAGAACATCGCAACCACAATAAATATCTTGAGAGAAAGGTAGTACATGGTCTAAAATAAATGACTGAGCTGCACCTATATCCCTTAATATCTGAACGGCTTGCTGAGCTTCGCCTGTGTCAGACAGGGAAACAAACCCGCTAAGCACAAAAGGCTTAAATACAGGCTCAACAGTGGAAGAAGAAATAATGTTTGGTTGTTCTTTGCAAGTATCAGAAGGTAACTATCATAATCCTGCCACTCATTTCTCTCTGTTTCTCTCTTCCCAGAACACGCATGCCTCCTCATCAGCTGGCTTGCTTGTCCCTCATTACCCAGCCTACTTAAGCCACCTCCTCTGCTCCCCTCACTGCCAGATTATTTAGTGTCCTACCTAGACTCTCCAGTGTTTGGTACTCTCTGCCTGTTTCATTTGTGTTTTGACCCTGCTGCTCTGTTCCCTGGATTCTGCCTTTGCCTCTCTCCAGCAGGACCAGGTCCAGGAGTGGGCCCATCAGATTTCCACGACTCTGCTACCCACGCCGCCAGCTTCACACCAACATGCCGCCTTCACCAAGCCCCATATGCCACCGCCGGAGCGGTATTCCGGGGATCCTGCCAGTTGTAGGCATTTTTTCGTCCAGTGCTCCTTGGCGTTTGAACGTCAGCCCTCTTCGTTCCCTACGGAGCTGGGAACTCCAAGGTAGCATACATCTTATCTCTACTTTCAGGAAGGGCCAAACTGTGGGGAACAGCTGAATGGGAGAAACAATCTCCAGTCTGCCGCTCCGCCGATGCCTTTTCCACCGAGCTTCGCAAGGTGTTCGCCAGCTCTGCTTCCGGGAGAGAGTCAGCTCAAGCTTCAGCAGGGCGAGCGCTCTGTCTCGGACATTGCCATTCTTCACTAAGGCTGTGGAGAGTGGACGGGATAGAGTGGCTTTGTATGAAACCTTTTATCACGGGCTATCTGAAAGTTTAAAGGCTGAGCTTGCAGCCCGAGAACTGCCTTCCGATCTCGACGCCCTTATTGAGCTTACTGTATGGAGGGATCACCACATGAGAGATCGACATAGGAAGAGGATTCAAGCCCGCGTTTACCGCACATCCTCGCCGTCTGCCGATGCAGCTCTGCGCTGGCCCGCTTGGAGCACTGAGCCCCCTAGCGATGCTCCAGAGCCAATGCAGTTGGGGAGAACTGAACTTCTTAACTGAACAAGAGTGCAGAGGATGACGCGCAGCCAACCTTTGTTTGCATTGCGGTCAGCTGGGGCATTTTGTTACCTCTTGCCCAGCAAAAGCCAGGGCTCATTAGTGAAAGGGAGAACACTGGTGGGCCAAGCTGTGCTCCCCTCGTCTCCAGCTTGCCCACTGCTTCCAGTCAAGTTCATTTTTCCTCACTCCATCCACCAGCTTTCTGCATTCGTTGACTCTGGGGCTGATAATACCTTGGACCTCAGTCTAGCCAAGCGCTTGGAGATTCCAATCGTCCCTTTGGAAAGACCACTTCTGGCTAGTGCACTAGATGGACGCCCTCTCTAGTAAGGTCCATGCAGATAACCATGCGGACTGTTCCTCTTCAACTTCTCATTTTGGGCAACCATAAAGAACAGTTTTAAGTTTCTTCTTTATACACTCACCAGCCTTTCCTATGGTCTTAGGTCGTTCCTGGCTCATCCAGCACAACCCGGTCTTCGACTGGACCTCTGGAACTATTTCAGGCTGGAGCAGGACCTGCCACACTGACTGCCTTGGGTCAGCCCCACCGCCTAGCCACAGTCCTCAGGTTGACTGATTTCCCCAACATCTCAAGGGTCCCCTCTGTCTACCACAATCTCAAGGAGGTCTTCAACAAGTCATGTCCCAGCAGTTTTCCAGGCCAATTGTTTCCAGGTCAACTATTTGGTCTGAGATATACTTAACCACTTTGTCTTTGTGTAGTTGGATGACATCCTCATCTTTTCCAAGACTCGCAGTGAACACGAGGGTCACGTCAGGGCAGTCATCAGGAGGTTACTGGAGAACCAGCTGTTTGTCAAAGCAGAGAAGTGCGAGTTCCATGTCTTGGAGGTGACCTTCCTGGGCTTTATCAAACCTGGCAGCATCAGCATGGACCCACCCCCACCTCCCGTAAGCAGCTCCAATGCTTCCTGGGGTTTGCCAACTTCTACCGGAGGTTCATCTGGAACTACAGCTCTTTGGCAGCACCTCTGACCTCCCTCATCTCCCCTAGCCTCCCTTTCAAGTGGTCGCCCATCCAGAAGAGGGCTTTCTCAGACCTCAAACATCACTTCACTACTGCCCCGATCCTTAACATGCCTGACCCAGCCCTACAGATCGTAGCGGAGATCGATGGGGTGGGGGCTGTACTGTCTCAATGCTCTGGTGTTGACCTGAAGCTGCATCCCTGTGCATTCTTCTCCCGCAAGCTCTCCTCAGCTGAGACTAATTATGATGTAGGTAACCGGGAGCTGTTGGCTGTTAAACTGACCCTGGAGGAATGGAGGCACTGGTTGGAAGGTTCCCAGGTCCTGTTCATCGTGTGGACTGAACACAAGAACCTCAAGTATGTTTGATTGGCCAAGAGACTGAACCACAGACAAGCCCGATGGGCCCTCTTCTTCAACTGCTTCGACTTCACCCTCTCCTACCGACCCGGCAGCAAAAACACCAACCCCAATGTCCTTTCCCAGATATTTGCCAAAGAAGAGCACGTAGCTGAACCCAAGAATATCATACCTCCTCAGATGGTCATTGGAGCCCTCACATGGGAGATCGAGGCTCTCATCAGACAGGCCCAGAATGATATTCAGATCCCGGAGGGGTGTCCTGAGAAGTTGCTTTTTGTCCCTGCTCCACTGCACTCTCAGGTTTTACAGTGGGGACACACCTCCCACCTTGCATGCCATCCCGGAGTCTCGCGCACCTTGGCCCTGCTTCATCAGCGGTTTGGGTGGCCTTCCATGGAGGCCGACACCCGGGAGTTCACTGCATCTTACGCAAAATAAAGCCTCTCACTCCCGCCTCCCTGGGCTCCTGCACCCTCTACCGGTTCCACATTGGCCCTGGTCTCATATCTCTGTGGATTTCATCACAGGACTGCCATCGTCACAGGGGAAGACTGTCATCCTGACCATTGTTGACTGCTTCTCCAAGGCAGTGCACTTTGTGGCCCTCCCCAAACTCCTCACTGCTAAGGAGACAGCCGAGATTCTCCTTCGCCATGTCTTCCGACTACATGGTCTACCTCTGGATATTGTTTCTGATCGAGGTCCACAGTTCACAGCCAGGTTTTGGAAGGAGTTCTGCAGACTTTTGGGGGCTTCTGCCAGCCTTTCTTCAAGCTTCCACCCTCAATCTAATGGGCAGACAGAGCACAAGAACCAGGATCTGGAAACCACCCTGCACTGTATCACAGCTCACTCTCCTTCCTCTTGGGCCAAGGAACTTGTCTGGGTCGAGTACACCCTCAACTCTCTGCCTTCCTTTGCCACTGGTCTCTCCCCTTTTCAGTGCTCCCTTGGTTACCAGCCCCCCACTATTCTCCAGCCAGGAGACTGAGTCTTCCCAGGCCTTCATTAGGTGCTGCAGACATTCCTGTCTCCGAGCACATTCAGTTTTATTATGCACCAGCCGGAGGAACCAAGTCGTGGCCAACCGCCATCGCTCCACTGCACCTAAGTACGTCCAGTGTCAAAGGGTCTGGATTTCCACACTGGACCTCCCTCTCAAGGTGGATTCCCACAAGTTGACCCCACTTTATTGGCCCCTTCCCCATCACCAAGGTCATCAATCCAGTTGCTGTTTGCCCCCTCCTCCCACCCGGTTCATTGATGGAGGTCCAGCCTACACTGTCAAGGTCGTACTTAAGTCCAGTTGCTGAGGAAGAAGTCTGCAGTATCTGGTGGATTGGGAGGGCTTCAGTCTTGAGGAACACCCGTGGGTACCTTCTCGCTTTATCTTAGACCCTGAACTCATCACTTCCTTCCACTGCGAACATCCTGAGCAGCCAGGTTGGGCGCCAGGTTGTTTAGTGTCCTACCTAGACTCTCCAGTGTTTGTTACTCTCTGCCTGCTTCATTTGTGTTTTGACCCTGCTGCTCTGTTCCCTGGATTCTGCCTTTGCCTCTCTTTGATAACCTATTTGCCTGATCATTTGACCCCTGGCTGTTTACTGGACTTTGCCTCCACCTTATCCTATTGGATTGTCTGCCTTACTCATCTCTCTAGTAAAGTCTCTTACCTGTACCCTTTTGTTGTGCGTTTGGGTCCTTTCCCATGTCTCGGTTCATAACAGTAACATACACAAGTCATTAATTTTCTCTACTGTAGTGCCTAACCCTTAGGCTGCAGGTCAGGGCATGTAGCAATAATATGACCCTTTGCATGACAGTAAAAGCATTCCCGCATATCAACAGAGGAATCTGAATTAACACGTTGAGGAGGATTAACAGAGTTAACAAAAGTTTTTGTAGCTGTGGTTTGGCTATGTTGTGACATAGATGAAAAAACTGTTTTGTGGATCAAAACAAACTCATCAGCTAGGGTAGCAGCAACAGATAATTTGTTTACTTTTTGCTGATTAAGATACACCACGATTCTTTCATGAAGATTGTTCTTAAAATCCTCCAGTAACACAAGCTCTTTAAGCTCATCAATTGTAGTCACTTTGCTAGCTGTACACCATCTCTCGAATAAAACAGTTTTGTCTCGAGCAAACTCAACAAATGTCTGATGTCAACAAATGTCTGGGGGTTTTCAACAAAGTTCTAAATTCTGTCTATAAGCCTCTGGAACTAATTCATAAGCCCAAAGAATGGTGGCTTTTTAAAATTCGTAGTCCAAATTCTGCTCCAAGGAAAGAGAAGAACAGACTTTTTGGGCTTTCCCAACTAATTTACACTGCAATAACAAAGACCATAGGTCCTTAGACCAGCTAAGAGTTGTAGTAATTCTCTCAAAAATCTGAAAATAAGCATCAACCTCATTCTTTCTAAATGCAGGCCCCTTCCCCATCACCAAGGTCATCAATCCAGTTGCTGTTTGCCCCCTCCTCCCACCCGGTTCATTGATGGAGGTCCAGCCTACACTGTCAAGGTCGTACTTAAGTCCAGTTGCTGAGGAAGAAGTCTGCAGTATCTGGTGGATTGGGAGGGCTTCAGTCTTGAGGAACACCCGTGGGTACCTTCTCGCTTTATCTTAGACCCTGAACTCATCACTTCCTTCCACTGCGAACATCCTGAGCAGCCAGGTTGGGCGCCAGGTTGTTTAGTGTCCTACCTAGACTCTCCAGTGTTTGTTACTCTCTGCCTGCTTCATTTGTGTTTTGACCCTGCTGCTCTGTTCCCTGGATTCTGCCTTTGCCTCTCTTTGATAACCTATTTGCCTGATCATTTGACCCCTGGCTGTTTACTGGACTTTGCCTCCACCTTATCCTATTGGATTGTCTGCCTTACTCATCTCTCTAGTAAAGTCTCTTACCTGTACCCTTTTGTTGTGCGTTTGGGTCCTTTCCCATGTCTCGGTTCATAACAGTAACATACACAAGTCATTAATTTTCTCTACTGTAGTGCCTAACCCTTAGGCTGCAGGTCAGGGCATGTAGCAATAATATGACCCTTTGCATGACAGTAAAAGCATTCCCGCATATCAACAGAGGAATCTGAATTAACACGTTGAGGAGGATTAACAGAGTTAACAAAAGTTTTTGTAGCTGTGGTTTGGCTATGTTGTGACATAGATGAAAAAACTGTTTTGTGGATCAAAACAAACTCATCAGCTAGGGTAGCAGCAACAGATAATTTGTTTACTTTTTGCTGATTAAGATACACCACGATTCTTTCATGAAGATTGTTCTTAAAATCCTCCAGTAACACAAGCTCTTTAAGCTCATCAATTGTAGTCACTTTGCTAGCTGTACACCATCTCTCGAATAAAACAGTTTTGTCTCGAGCAAACTCAACAAATGTCTGATGTCAACAAATGTCTGGGGGTTTTCAACAAAGTTCTAAATTCTGTCTATAAGCCTCTGGAACTAATTCATAAGCCCAAAGAATGGTGGCTTTTTAAAATTCGTAGTCCAAATTCTGCTCCAAGGAAAGAGAAGAACAGACTTTTTGGGCTTTCCCAACTAATTTACACTGCAATAACAAAGACCATAGGTCCTTAGACCAGCTAAGAGTTGTAGTAATTCTCTCAAAAATCTGAAAATAAGCATCAACCTCATTCTTTCTAAATGCAGGCACAATACTAACTTGCTGACTGGCATCAAAATATCCAGTGCTACTTACGGCCATAGAGTGGGCTGGGGAGCAAGACTTAGGCACAGGTGGTGCAGGAGGTGTCTGGATGCCAGCATATGCTGGAGAGTGAGCCCCAAAAGAGGCAGCAGTACGAGGAAGAGGGACCGGTCTGTCAGCCGCTAAGCTCAACCTCTTCAATTCTAGCTTCTTATCAGTGTCGATTTTCAGTGCTCTCACACGAAGAGTCTCTGCCTCACACTCCTAGATCTTGATTTCCAGCTACAACTCCTTTAGCCAAATAGCCAAATGAGGATACAACCTAGAAGATAGAGAACCGCTGGGATTTATGCACGGCCGAATCTCCGTGTCCTCCACTCCCTCCGTTATTTCTACACCCAGACCAGGCCTCAAGGCAACACCCAGGGAACCTTCTCGCTCAGATAAAATCCCTTTACTGATGAGCTGCATTTCTAATTAACTTTTAATCTCCCTCTTAGGAGCAGAATGAGGAACCCTAACAGAAAAAAAAAAACAGCCACCAAAAGCAGATCAGCCTTACGACACGCATCAGTCAGTCAGTCAGTCATTTTCTGTACCGCTTATTCCCAGTTACGGGGTCACGGGGGAGCCAGTGCCCAGCCAGCAAC
>JANCOA010268760.1:0-10237 GCA_024363135.1 Leptodoras oyakawai | reverse complement strand
GAGTTGCCGGCTGGGCACCGGCTCCCCCGTGACCCCGTAACTGGGAATAAGCGGTACAGATAATGACTGACTGACTCTTCTCCAACAATTCCACCACACACACCCTCACGCTCCTGCTCCCCGTCCCAGAGGTAGGCCCCGCCACACTCCAGTCATCCCCTCTACTGATAGGGTTCCCACCCTTCCCAATCCCGACTCCAGGGGCAACTCTCCCTCTCCCGGTGCCCCTTGCTCCTCTCCTGGGCACCCTCCTGCCCCTGTGCCCCGTCCCAGAGGTAGGCCCCGCGGCATTCCAGTCACTCCTCCTTCTGATAGGGTTCCCACCCTTCCCAATCCCAACTCCAGGGGCAACTCTCCCTCTCCCGGTGCCCCTCGCTCCTCTCCTGGGCACCCTCCTGCCCCTGTGCCCCATCCCAGAGGCAGGCCCCCTTCCCAGACGCCTTCTCTCTCACTCTTCTTCCTCTCCTCCTCCTGTTCCTGGTCCCACTCCTGTTCCTCGCCCTAGGGGTCGCCCCCCTCGTTGTCCCAGGCTTCCGTCCCCTTCCCACCCTCCCCAAGATGGTCATCCTAGGCCGTTTGTCGCTGTTCCCCTAGTGCCTTGTGTGAAAGCCGTTCTCTTGTCAGCCCTTTTTGTCTTGTGCTCCTGTTGTTTTTCAGTTATGTTTCCATTACCCTTTTCCCTATCTGTATAGGAGCTCTATTTAATGTCATTTATGCAAAACACTCTTCCTACACTCCTGAACTTATTTCCTTAGATGCTGAGAAAGCATTTGACCGGGTCGAGTTATCTTTTTGAGGTTGTATACAGATTTGGATTCGGTAATAAATTCATTTCTTGGATGAGATTGTTATACACTTCCCCCCAAGCTAGTGTAATTACTAATGGTGTCCAGTCTGATTACTTCCCCATACTGTGAGGGACCAGGCAGGGGTGCTCCCTGTCTCCCCTATTATTTTTGCCCTTGTCATGGAAGCCCTATCCCTGGTACTGAAATCCCTTTCACCTTTTCAAGGAATTTTGTGTTCTGGCTTGGAGCTGAAGATATATTCATATGCTGATGATCTACTGCTGTATATGGGAGATCCATTAACCTCCCTCACTCCAGTTCTAATGCTCTTAACAACATTTGGTTCTTTCTCAGGTTTTACAGTGAACTTGCAGAAAAGTGAGTGCTTCCCGGTGAACTCACTAGCACTTTCCCTTAATCAATCCGCAATCCCTTTTAAATTTGCTTTTAAAGGCTTCACCTACTTTGGGATTCAGGTCTCACATACTGTATCATCTCTTTTTCACTCCAACTTTTCTCCTTTACTTAACAAACTTAAGCAGGATTTGCAGAGATGGAGGTCAGTGCCATTATCACTGATTGGTAAAATTAACATTGTAAAAATGAATTTATTGCCCAGGTTTCTCTTATTTCAAACAATCCCTTTATTCTTACCCAAACGCTTCTTTAAAATGCTAGATCAACTTATTAGCACATATATATGGAATGGAAAATTTCCTAAAGTTAGATACTCTGTACTCCAAATATATAGGTTTGACAGAGGCCTGGCTCTTCCTAATTTCAGGTGTTACTACTGGTCGGCCCATGTGCACAAAATTCTTCATTGGCTTCATTCGCCCGAACTGTAGTGGTGCAGACTGGAATCGCGATCCTGTTCTTCATCCTCACTGCTTTCATTGCTTACTACTTCTTTACCATTAAAGATTTCCAAATTTATGGATAATCAGTTTACTCCATGCTTCACATTTGGGCCCAATTCAGGTTTCATTTTAATTTAAAGTCACCCTCTCCAGCTATGCCCCTGTTAAATAGCCACCTGTTTCCACCTGCTCTGACTGGAGCAGATTTTATTATTTGGAGCGACAGAGGTATTAGATCTTTTCAAGATCTTTACAAAGCTGGCACCTTCTGTAGTTTTAGTTAGTAGTTTAGTTAGTTTCGGATTTCGGCTGACTGTCACATAGGTTTCGTTACTTTCAAGTTAGACACTGTGCGTCCTCACTTTTTCCAAATTATGTCTCGCTTCCCACTAAGACTTTGTGTGTGTAAGCTTGGTACCACACTCCCAGAGCAATGGTGGGACAAGGCCACAAATATCATATCATCCAGCGTACCATGCGCTAAACTTCAACTAATCCAGTTTAAGGTTCTTCATAGTGTTCATCGGTCAAAATCTCATTTATCAAAATTCCATCCATCCAATATTATTGATGAATGTGACAGATGTGGTGGTACCCCTTGCAACCTGAGCCATATGTATTTATTTTGTCCCCTGAGCAGATTCTGGACTGGACTTTTTATTTTTTGAGGAAAAACATCAAGTCATCTCAAGTCACAGAGCTCAAGTCAAGTCAAAGTCCCGAGTCATTGGTGTTCAAGTCCAAGTCAAGTCATTTAAGTCACATATCTGTTTTAGAACAAGTTTTACACTTGTAAATATTGATGAGTCATTTTAATATTTTAATACATTTAATAACATTTTAATACCTTGTTTATGACTGGAGAACAGAACTGGACAGACAATTTCAGCTGTCTAAAAGTGTTCCCCCTACAGAAATCTCTGTATTTATATTCACTTAAATTAATCCCAGTGTATTATTAATTAGTAATGACAATGATCTCTGAGTAATAAACAATAATTACATAGTCTATTACTATGTATGAATAAATGTTTCATTCACTGATGTAACACTTAAAAATATTAAAATTGTATTTCACTGTCTCCATAAAATGTCTTTATTGTAGTTAATAAAACACACACATCATGCTGTTAGGTTTTTTTTATTGTCCTAGTCAAAATATTATTAAGAAAAGTCTGCATAAATCTTATTTTTTATTGTGTAATCTGCTATTTAGGACTTTTTGTTGTTTTTCGGCTTCCATAGATTCAGCGCTCAGTCGCACGCAGGATGATTTTATGAATGCGCGTGTCTGCGGACTCAAGAAACGTGAACTGGATGGATGGAACTCCGGCTCTTCCCACACAAAGTACAACAGCCCTTTCCTAATCGAAAGATTGTTGGTGATAGTTGAGCTGCTCATAAGTGCTGCCTGCAGTTTCTGGGACTCCACTCACCAATAATGTATGTTCATCTCTTAAGGTACCAGCAGAGAACTGTGGTGATCTTGACCCTGCAGTGCTGACCCCAACCCTCCAAGGGTTACCAATCACCCTTGGAGCCGAATGTTCAGCTCTTCCAGGAATGGCAGTTTCACTCTGGGGAGACCAGGGTGACACCACCAGGGAGCTCTGGGACTCAGCTGTTGTGCCACCAATGACAGATTTCTGTTGCTGATTTGCAATGACCATGTCTTTATATCGATCACAGCCCCAAAAGCAGACAAGTAATCTAAGCCAAGAATGCGTACATTTCTGATAGATTACAAACAGAATTCATGCATCTGTGTCAGGCCTCCCAGCTTTACACACAGCCACTTTTGCCTCACATATACATCTAGGCCCCAGTGACTGACCGTAACTGTACCTCCATTGGCTGCCAACCATCTAAGTCAGGACTCTTGCTGTTAGGAAGCACCCCTGGTCATAAAAGTTGAAGTTAGTTCCATATGAGAGAATTGGTTCTGGTTTGCAGCACTGGGCTACTTGATGTCCTTGTCTCTGGCAATGGCAGCACATGATCCATAAGCCCATTGGTTGCTCTGGAAGTAGTACACTCGCAGCACTCATCAAACATGCTCTTCCAGAATGAGCTCAAAATGCTCAACTTCTCTAACAGCTTCTCATAGCGAGCTCACTCTACTTCTGGGAATTCGGGATATGCTTGCTGGATCATAGTGTTTATCCCAACCACTAACACCCTCATCCACTCCCACTGAGCAGTCAGTTCTGGAAGTTGATATGTTGGAAGCAGGAATATGGGCAAACGTAAGGATATGAGCAACTTCTTCTTGTTATGGCTAGATGACTGGGTCAAAGCATCTCCAAAACAGCAGGTTTTATGTGGTGTTCCCAGTATCCAGTGGTTAGTATTTACCAAAAGTGGTCCAAGGAAGGTCTAGTCCAACAGAAAAGCTACTTTGGTATAAATTGCTGAAAAAGTTAATGTTGGCTATGATAGAAAAGTGTCAGAACACAGAGTGCATTACATCTTGCGGCATAACCACAGACCAGTCGGAGTGCCCATACTGACCCCTGTCCACCATTGAAAACACCTACAATGGGTACATTAGAATCAGAACTGGACCATGGAGCAATGGAAGAAAGTGGTCTGACGAATCATGTTTTCTTTCACATCATGTGGACAGCCAAGGGGTTTTGCATCATTTCCTTGGTGAAGAGATCACACAAGTATGCACTGTAGGAATAAGGTAAGTCAGCAGAGGCAGTGTGATGCTCTGGGAATGTTCTGCTTGGAAATTCATGTAGATAATTACTGTTACTTTGAGATGTAGTACTTACCTAAACATTGTTACAGAACAAATGACAGTGGCCTCTTTCAGTAGGATTATGTGGACTGCTACACTGCAAAATGTGTTCAGGAATGGTTTAAGGAACATGATAGTGTTCAAAGTTTTGATTTAGCCTCCAAATTCCCCAGATCTCAAACCATTTGAGGATCAGTGGGATGTGCCCGCTTACTCCCGCTCCTGCCGGGAGAGGCCCCACTGGCCGCATCCCAGCTTCCTGCTGCCCGCAGACTGGACTACGCCACCCTCCGGCGGGCAATCATGCAGCGGGTCAGCCGCTCCCCAGAACAGCATCGCCAACTGTTCCGCACCATGTAGTACAGCGAGACAGATCAGCCGTATCTCTTCAGCCAGCGGCTGCAGGACGCCTGCCAGCGATGGCTCCTGGCAGAAAACCGGGGGCTGGAAGGCGTCATTGAGCAGATTGTGATGGAGCAGTTCAATGCCAAGTTACCAGCCCAAACCAGCAGGTGGGTCCGCTGCCACAGACCGGCGACTATGGCGGTGGCGGTGGCCTTGGCGGAGGACCATATGGCGGTGTTCTTGAAGGAGTCGGGGGTCCGGGTTGGGATTCCGAAGGAAATCCTGACAGATCAAGGCACAATGTTCATGTCCCGCACTTTGCACAAGTTATATGAATTAAATCGATTCGCACCAGTGTGTACCATCCGCAAACCGATGGGCTGGTCGAGCGGTTTAATCGAACATTGAAGGGGATGATTAGAAATTAGATATTATCATCTTTGGTAATGATTGGTCGCGGCACCTGCAACATCTCAGGGCGGTCCTGAAGTCGCTGAGGCAGGTGGGGCTCACCGTCAACCCTAAAAATTGTGCAATTGGACGGGTGGAAAAAAGGTATCTGGGTTTCCACCTGGGTCAGAGGCAGGTGCGGCCCCAAATTGATAAAACCGCAGCGATTGCGGCCTGCCCATGACTCAGGACCAAAAAGGAGGTGAGGCAGTTCTTGGGGCTGGCTGGCTATTATCGCCGGTTCATTCTGGCCTATTCGGATGTCACCAGCCCATTAACTGATCTCACTAAAAAGGGGGAGCCAGATACGGTCCAGTGGACGGAGCGGTGCCAACAGGCCTTTCTGCAGGTAAAAGCGGCACTTTGTGGTGGCCCTCCACTTCACTCTCCTAACTTCTCTCTCACCTTTTTGTTGCAAAGTTCCTGTTACCCCTAATTAACATGTGTGTGTGTGTGTGTGTGTGTGTGTGTGTGTGTGTGTGTGTGTGTGTGTGTGTGTGTTGCTGCTATCCGGCAGGATATATAAAGGAGGAGGAAGTGCCAAAGGAGGGGAGAAGCAGACGAGAGCCAGAGAATACTGCCTCCTGCATGTGTGTGAACGATAAAAATAAAAGCTAATTTTGTTATTTTCCATGCCAATGTCATATTCATCACAATACATTTAATTTTGACTAGTATATGAGTCATTCTATGGAAACATCCATTTTTGTGTCCCTAGCTTTTACAAATATATTACACTTGAATAACATTTTAGGGTTATAATTTATTTATATTTTAAAATAAAACAAAATAACAATTACAATTTAAATTAACAATTACACCTTCTTGAGCCATCAAATTAGCAATATTAGATTTTTAGTCAATTATATAGAATTTCAAGCACCACAGAAGTGCTTGTCCTCACAGTCATGTGTGAAGGGTGAGATGTTGAGGTAAAAAACATGTTGTTCTACAATTTCAACTTTAATAATCTATAGATCACAATGTTGTGTATGATTTAAAAGTTTTCTTAAAAGGCCAAATACATATAAGATATATAATGAAAGTTGTGGTCCCCAGGAGTTGTGTCACTGGTGTTATTGCATAACAAAAAATAATTTATTTTGACATAACAACTTCCTAAAGATCTATGAAGAAGTAAGTCCACTGTCTCTATTTAATTGTCAGATATCTGTTAAAGAGTATAATTGATTTATGTGAAAGGGAGAAGATACATAAAGCATGAAGGGTCCATCAGCAAAGACACAGGCAAAGACTCAGAGAAGAAGCACTGACCCCCCCCCCATCATCACCAGATAGATCATCAATCATTCCATGATACAAACTAAATTGAACTGTTACAAATCCATACATCAGTGGTGAAACTGTGAAACATGCATGCAATATCACAAAATCAGGTATGCAAATACATTTAAATTTACACTATCATCTTCACTTCACAGGCTATTCACATCAAGACTATTGTGGTATCTCTTGTAGTGATGATACGAAGAATTTGAGGTAAAGAATCTCTGCTGACACTGTCTTCTTCTTTGTAAAGGAATTTATTAATACAAATATCAAATAATAACAGAATCAGACAAGTATAGTTTACGAATCTGAAGAAAAGGGGGGGCAACCTTGGTGTCATTCAGTCTGGGCATATAGATTAATTAAGTAATTTTTGGACTACCCTTAATGTATAGCTTCCTTTGTTCACAAGACCATATGCGCCTTGCATTTGATTTAATCAACAGGCCCCAAACTCAGGAAACACCAAATCAAGATGGCCTCAGGTACTCATGACCATACTAGATTATGATTAATTACCAGAGAGGCCTCAAGGGCCTTTTTGTGCATTTCTAAAAGAACACTGAAGGCCAGACACTACACTATCTCACAACTTTTTTAGTAACTCCTTCCCTACCACAGTCTCTGCAGAGAGAGAGAACGAGGGACAAGTGAGAGTGAGACAGAAAGAAAGAGAAAAGGGGAGAAACAAGCTAGGGTGAAAAGACATTCTTATGCTTTCTTCAGCCATCAGAGACCATTTGGTGGTTCCCCCAAATGACATAGAGACATCATTAAAACTCATGAAAACAAAAAAAGCCCAGTGATGGCACCAACATCAGCAACTACAGACCAGCATCCTTCCTCTCTTTGCTCTCAAAAATTCTTGAACCTACTGTCAGCTATAATCAGCTGTCCCAAAACCAACTTCAGGATCCAACCCAGTCTGGCTTCAAACCAGCACATTCCACTGAAACAACACTCATTTCAGTGACAGAGAAGCTCCATGCCACAAGATCAGCTTGGTTGTCATCGGTCCTGATTCTTATTGACCTTGCCACTGCCTTTGACACAGTCAACCATGATATCCTTCTGTCCATCCTCTCTGACCTTGGTATCACTGGCTCTGCATGGAGGTGATTCAAGTCTTACCTGGAAGGGCACTCCTAACAGGTAACATGGAACATCCATGACATGCAGACTCTCCATTGGTGTCCCACAAGGCTCAATGCTGGGTCCTTTTCTATTTTCATTCTATACTTGCTCACTGGGATATGTAATTTCTTCACATGGTTTCTCCTACCATTGTTATGTCCATGATGCTCTGTTGATCCTTCTTTTCCTCCTTCTGGTTATGGCTCAGATCTCAGCATGTCTAGCAGACATTGGTTCATGGATGGTAGCCCACCACCTCAAGCTAAATCCAAGCAAAATGGAGTTGCTTTATATCCTGGGAATTACAGGTCTTCATTGTGATATCTCAATTTCCTTTGAGAACACCATGATCACTCCACCTTCAGAAGCATGTAGCCTTGCATATTAGTTATTCTATGCTTGCCTGCAACTGATCCCGAATGCTGCAGCCTGATTTGTATTCAACCTTCCCAAGTGCAGCCATGCAACTCCCTTGCTGTTCACCCTTCACTGGCTTCCTGTAGCTGCTTGCATCAGATACTGTATATGTAAAACCCTAATGCTGGTCTACAAAGCCAAAAATGGTCCAGCCCCTACCTACCTGATGGCAATGGTTAAAGTGTAATGCATACCCAGAGCCCTTCGTGTCAAATATGGCTTGACTTGAGCCACTGTCATCTAAGACACATGAGAGGCAAGCATCCAGGAATTTCTATGTCCTGGTAACAAGGTGGTGAAATGAACTCCCCTTGAGTGCCCGAACAGCCCAAGGCACAGTACCAACTGAAGACCTGTCTCTTTTGAGAGCACTTGAATGAGCACTAACTCAAAGAATTGCTTGAATTCAGGTCTACCAGCACTAGCTTTGGAGAAGCCAAACACTACTGAAAGATCCATTGATTAGATCCATTGATTAAAAACAGGTGGAATGAGGTGTGGCTTCTGCTTGGTTAGAAAGAAAACCTGCACATACACTTGCCCTTCTTGGATAGGATTTGACACCCCTGGTTTAAGGCAACCATGTTCACCATATAAGACACCATGAGAATTCATGAGGTCCTCACCATTTCTCCTGGCATTCTCAAATACACGGACATCAGTTGTTTCTGGTAGGCTGCTGAGGGAGTGTATGATTACTCATGTAGCATTGGATTCAATTGATCAAAAGGGGAAAGAGATGGGCGGTGGTGTGATGTACAATGTGATGATGAGCCCTAACCTAGTATAATCCTGCAGGTGGAAGAAAACAATGTGAAAGTTAAATGCATGCATCTCAATGTTAAGTTGAGTTGTAATAATAAGTTCTTCTGGCCAAGCTCCAGAAATCATATTAATTGGTACAGTAATAAACAGATCATGTGTTTGCTTCCAGAGCCCCTGGTACTGAATTAGTGTTCAGTTCAAATTGATCAGCAGTTCCAGTAGTTCAATAAGTGGAAGCTGCACAAGTTAAACAAGGCACCATGAAATGAAAAATGGTGACAGTTCAAGTGTACCCTTCTTAATCATAACCTCGTCCAGGGATCTGGATGATAAAGGTGGGAAAAAACAAAATACAGATGATTAGGTATGCTTTCCACCAATCTTTAGAAGAAAATGTACATTTTGTGCAGAGTGCAAGCAGGGACTCCGGCATGACTAGCTAGGACAGCATAACTAAAAGGGAGAGCCAGATGGTAACGCAGACATGAGGGAGCCCTGCGACATGAAGCGCCAGCCACTCCACCGTGCACAAACCTGAGTTATCCTGTGAGAGTGGGGGGTGACAGCATCCAAACATCTAGTTTACCGGAACACTCAATGCCTACAAACCCTCCAGATCTGTGCCTTTACCTAAGAGAATAGCTAATGACAAAAGGCTTAACTAAACAAATAAGTTTTCAGCCTAGACCTAAACACTGAGACTGTGTCTGGGTCCCGAACACTAATTGGAAGGTCCGCTTTTAGGCACGTGTGTGGTCTTTATACCCAGGTGCTAGCTTTTTCTCTCTAATTGTTTTTCTTTTAAGAGGAGCTACACTATCCAGAGTATAGCGAAATGTTGACTCTAAGCTTTCAGTCACTAGATCTAGTACTATGGTGTTAGATGGCAATCCAATCATTCTTTTAATCATACATTTAATCATAGATTGGATCTTTTAAGTCCATTGCTTTGCGTCCCACCAAAAATTAATAAGCAGTTTATTGAGGAATTTTTCCGACTTCCATTTTGGATTAGGTTAGGGTCATCCTGTCTAGGGTTGGTTCCTGCCCTTGTGCTCAGAGTTGCCGGCTGGGCACTGGCTCCCCCATGACCCTGTAACTGGGAATAAGCGGTACAGATAATGACTGACTGACTGACTGACTTAACCTCCTTACCCATTTTAACTAAATTTGCTAAAGTTCGCTTTGCTTATTCTTGGAAATTGTAATATTCATGTCTGTTGTCCTTCAAAACCATTAGTTAAAGATTTTTTTGCATCTCATTGATTCTTTTAACGAGGGCGACACGGTGGCTCAGTGGGTAGCACTGTCGCCTCACAGCAAGAAGGTCCTGGGTTCGATCCCCAGGTGGGGCGATCTGGGTCATTTCTGTGTGGAGTCTGCATGTCCTCCCCGTGTCCATGTGGGTTTACTCCGGGTACTCCGGTTTCCTCCCACAGTCC
>JANCOA010268139.1:0-10240 GCA_024363135.1 Leptodoras oyakawai | reverse complement strand
ACTAATATTTAAATTGGTTTGATGTTCCGAAACATTTAAGTGTGACAAACATGCAAAAAATCAGGAAACCAGGGAGGAGGCAAACACTTTTTCACACCACTGTAGAAATTCTGAATACAGCCCTGGGGGTCTGTAAATAATAATTAGAGAAATTGACTGGGCAGCCTTAGTTTTAGTGACAATGTATGTTGTTACTGTACAGAACTTCAAACGCATAGAATTTATGTCCACGTTTTTGTGAGACATTCAGATGATCATTATAAATAACTGCAATGCCTCCTCCTCTACCAGTTAGACAAGGCTGATGTATGTAACTTTATCCTGGAGGACTGGTTTCATTTAATGCTACATATTCATCTGGTTTAATCCATGTTTCTGTTAGACAGTGCATACACTAAACTCTTGATCAGTAATAGTTTCGACGAGTGATTTAGATGTGAGATACCTAATATTTAACAGTCCTACTTTCAGATCAAAGGTGCTGGCTTTGTATTCAGTGTGGTCTAATTTTATGGTAATTAGATTACTAGAACAAATGTTCTGAGTATTTCTACATTTTTGTTTAACTCGGGGAACAGACACAGACTCAATATGTTGGAAACTAAGTGACAACTCTGTGCAGCCAGCAGACGGTCAGTTTAGCCTGTTTGTCTGCTCCCTGGCCTTGGCTCTGGATTATCCGAGATTAACTAGCCCTGTGGTGAGACTATGAGCCATGTTGCAAGAAATGAGAACAGCACCTTCCCGAGGGGGATGGACACCGTCCCGCCATAAAAGGGCCAGAGCATATTACTGCATCGGACATCGCCTTCACTAATTTACACACCTCTATTATACTACACTTAGTAACCTCTGACTGCCGAAGGCTTATATCATTAGCTCCTATATGAAACACTATCTTAGAAAACCTGTGCTGTCCTAAAACGCTGAGATTAGCTACCATGTCTGGCGCCCTGACTAAAGCTGCTGGTGTCCCTAAAGGCCTGGCTAATTTCATGTGCCACAAGATAGTCTTCTATAACCAGATCTTTCAGGTTTCTCAGTGCGCGCTTCACTGAGGAGAGCAAACCTGTTGGACACACAAAGCGGAGAGGAGTGGTGCTCCCATAGGCGAGCCTTAACACTAGCTTTGGCTCCACGATTATGCTGCCGAGTTGTCACCCACTTGCCCCGCTGTGAGGGCTCTGATGCCGGAGTTGGGGGATTTCTAACTCAGCCTAAGGCATCCAAACTTTCCCCTACAGAAACTACACTACTCTCACTCTTTCTATCACTCTCTAAAGTCTGGATGCGCACCTCTAATGCTGCAATCTTCTCCATCAGAGAGCTAACTAATAAACACTTAGCACAGGTAAAATTACCGCTAATGATGGAGGGAGAATGACTGAACATCCTGCACTCCACACACTGAACAAGCTGAATGTTGGCCATGATCAATGTTACTGTACCTTATCGGAGATGTGTAGAGGTTGTTTAGGCAGATCCAGTGTGGATGGCATCTGCTCGCTGTTTAAAGAAAACTAACAATAAAAACTACCAGCAAAAAAGGGCTGCTGCAGAAAAAAGTGGAAAAATACGACAAAGTGATAGTTCAGGGGGGAACCAATAGAGTTCAAAGACGCCGATACAGGTAACTCCCAGCAAGCAATTCGAAAACAGGGACAGGAATTATGTAAATGATTTTCCCAGTGAAATAAATACAAACCCCTGAAATATCTAATACAATGCAGTGTTCAGTCTTTCTTCTTACAAATGTCTCCACCTCAGTCCAAAACACTTTTATTATAAGTAAAGCAAATGGATACTTGGTTCACTTCTTTATTTTATTATTTATACAAGATTTAACACTCAAAGCCCATGCTTTTTTCCAATTTATATTCTTAAATACAAAAGATCAACAAGGTTGTGTTGTATCCACAACTTTTTGCATCAGAATATTATGTATGTAGCCATACTAAGGGTATTACGGTGGCAAAAGAGCTGGTATACCTTTCTAAGGCTTACACGGTAACGGGGGTAGCAGTGTTTTGCCAGTTCACAGCTTTTCTGAACTAGTTCAAGTTCAGTTCATACATGCTCAAAGTGAACAGTTCACGTTCAAAGTTCACCATTTTAATTCTGAACTAGTTCAAAGTTCAGCTCATTTTACTTTTTTCGTGAGATATTCAAATAAATACTTTTTTTCACACTACATGCTAGAAATCACTATACTTTCTTTGAAACTGCTCATTGTAGACATTTGCTCATGACACTGCAATTGTGGGTTTCTTACCAGGTGATGAAACTTTCAGTAGTACAGACAAGTTAGACCAGTTCAGTTCAGTCATTTGCGTTTGGGGTTGGCAGGGGGTCTTTTTTCCCTTTCCTCCCTTATGACCCTCGAGGGCATGCATATATGCATTCACACTGGATGGATGTTTTAACTCAATGTGCCGTTTCAAATTTGAGAAGGACGTTGTTGATGTCCTAACTTGTTTTTGCTGTGCAGGTGGACATAACTTACACAGAAAGGTAAGATTTTTGCAGTCGGGGTCTTGGTCTGAAAGAGTGTAAAATTGTTTTAAATGTTCATAAGGAGAATCGGTGTCTGTCTCCGTGCCATCACTTCCACTAGCCATTTTTTTTATTGCAGCGCTTTCTCTCACTCTCGTCATTGGTCTGTCTCTCTCTCTCTCTCTCTCTCTCTCTCTCTCTCTCTTTCTCACTCTCCTCCAGCCGTCCGCATTCTCGTCGTTGCCTGCTACGCGGCGTTGCTATGCCTACCCCGCTCTGCTGCAATTCATCACGGGTAACATCGTGCAGAAGCCAGTATGTTATTAACTAGCCAGTATGTTAACTATTCTCAGCCGGACACTATGTTGGCCACAATGCATTGCGCACACAATGTCAAAACCATTTCTGTCTGGTGATACATGATTTAAGCGGGAATACAGGAAGGAAGAACTTTCTCTCGTTGCGTTTCAAAAGAGAGAACAGATGTCACTCAGTTTTCAATGGAAAACAAATTCCAACGTTCATTTACAGTGATGTCTGCCGTTCATGACACATAACATGAACTAATTCACGTTCAAGTTCTTTATTAAAAAATGTGTTGCATTCAGTTCAACGTTCACGAAAAAATGTTCACGCACTGTTCACGTTCACGCACAACACTGGGGGGTGGTGCCTTTAAGACGCTCAGTATGCTGTGGGTGCATATAGGATCCGCCTATAAAGTCTCGCGATATTCGGCTAAACTATCTTTTGGTTCATGCGCAGGTAGAGGGAGAAGCTATTTTGGTGCCGTTAATACATTTTGCGCAGGTAGGCGCTGCTTTAAAAGCCTCGCGATATCCGCTCAAACTATCATTTGGTTCATTGCCAGGTACATGTGCAGGTAGCACGAGGTATGCACCATTGAGGCCTAGATTCAGGTACACACTGTTTATATTCTGCCAGTTAGCATGTAGCAATACCGAGTATGCTTGCTAATGCACGTGTTGTTAAAGCCAACACTTACTAATTGCAGCATGTAGCAGTGCTGGGACTTGGGACTGAGGCTGTGGAATATGCAGAGAGTAGAGCTCCTCTAAGGTAGATGCACTAACATATAAGCTACAGGTATGTGAATGTATGCAATTGTCTGGGGGTTTGGTTGATGCTGCAAGCACTAATGTAGTGCATTTCTCCTTACAGGAGTGGCATTCCCCCATCAGTTAAAGTCAATCACTGTTCTTTCCTTCCCGCTAAATATTTTTATAACTAATATACGTATATAAGAGGTAGTTTTAACGATTGTATATCTTAACTTTGTGTTTTGTATGGAGTGCCAACCTTTTGTCTTTTGAGCCAGTGTTGTACTTATTCAAATTAGGAGTTCAGACCATGTACAACAACTAATAAATGGAGAGCAATAGCTTGTTTTTTTTTATTATACACGTTAAATCAAAGTGAGTAACAAGCTTTGGGGTCATTGTGGAGTGTGTGTTTCACGTGTGTTTATAATTTGCCAATTTTGTGAAGTTTGTAGTGATCACTTATTTATTTAATTTGTATTTTTTTGCCCTTTACGTCCTTGTATCTCTTTGTGTATGTTTTATAGTTGTGCTGCTAACCCCCGCCAGAGACTCAGTTATATGATGGCTTTGAGTTTTATTAGTGAAGTTTTCTTGTTTTATGGTGAAGGAAAGAACAGTGGTTGATTAGGAGAGTGACGGCACTGTGGCACCAGACCATTTCCAGGAAGAGGCTTTTTTTGTGTGTTTTTTCTGAATCTGTGATATTTTTTATTTAAATATGTCTACTACAGAGGGTAATACGACGGAACAGTTAAGACAGCTTGCTGAGAAAATCCAACGGCTACAGGCCAAAAATGATAGACTTAAAAATTCAGGGTGCCCTAGTACTAGCAGTGCTCAGCCCATCCGGGAGTTGGGACCTGTACCAAGGGAGAGGAAATGTCCCAGATTTTTAGGCAATAGTAGGGAATCTTTACCAGTGGAGGAATGGGTAGAGGAAGCCTGTCGGTCATTGGAGTCTCTCTATATGTCTCTCTCTGAACAAGCATTATTTTTGCTTGATCATTTGGAGGGGGAAGCTAAGAATGAGATCAAGTTTTGCCAAGTTCATGACAGAAACGACCCTGAGAGAATTCTCACTATACTTGTAGACATATTTGGGTGTTCACAGTACAGTAGTTATATTGGGTTGCAAAAACAATTCTTCCAGTGTAAAAAATTGGAGGGAGAGTCTCTCACAGTTTTCTCACAGCCTGCTGTCACTAATGGAGGCTGTAAAACGAAGTAGTGGTGCAAGGGAACAATTTGTGGAACATATTCGAGACCGGTTTACTCCGAAGAGAATTAAGCGTTTTGTACGTCGTAACCCCGAATCCTCTTTTCTAGACATTCGTGGTGAGGCTATTTGTTGGATGGAAGATGGGGAATGAGTGGTGGCTCCAAGGACCAGGGTTTATTCCTGTGATTCCCAAGTGAAGTTTATGGATAGTCCCAGAGCAGACAATGTTATTCCTGTACAGCAAAGTAATGAATTGCTAGATTTAAGGGAGTGTCTTAAGTCAGCCAGCTCAGCTTGATGTCATTTTGAAACGTCTAGATTCCTCTAGTAATTCTAATGCATCTGTGGGGTGGAGACAAACCTCAAATGTATGGTCATATTCTTTTCATTCAGATGGTCAGCCTATTTGCCTTAATTGCCAACAGCCTGGTCATGTTGTGAGATCCTACAAGGTCCTGCCCTACAAGTTTAAGGCATTCACCATCCACTAGAGAGCATAATGTATCAGCAGGTAGGGCACTTGAGAGACAGAATAGAGCGGCAGCTGGAGCTGCTACTTTTCTGGAAAATTAATTCCCGCTGATGTTCAGAGCCAGGCATCAGACGGGACTGTTCAGGGCTCTAGAGTTAATTCAACCTGTTTTAATAGGTTTGTTGATACCTGTCCAGTGGTGGACGTCAGTATGGGTGGGGTAGCCATGTCTTGTTTGTTGGATACTGGGTCCATGGTCACCACTATCACAGTAGAGGCCTCTAGCAAACATTCCAGGACAGGGGTGGCAGGGGGTTATGAGCCTGTCATTGGCTGCAGCTTAAAGCCACCAATGGTTTAGAGATTCCCTACCTGGGTTACCTGTAATTAGATATTCAGGTTTTGGGTAAGGTGCTACCATTGATGGCAGTGTTGGTAGTAAGGGACTCTTGTGATTTGTCATTTTAGCAGCAGAAAGCCAAGGTACCGGGATTGTTGGGTATGAACGTCATTCATAAATGTTATTCTGAATTGTTCTCTCAGCATGGGTCTGCCCTCTTTCAGAGTCCATTCATTCAGTCCGCTGATGAACCCTGGAAACAGGCACTTAACAAGTGTCATCGTCTGTCCATTGACTTAGGTTCTGTGGCAGTGCCAGTGGTCAATGTTAAACACCAGGATATTTGTCTTCCTTCTAAAGCTGTTTTGGGACAACTATTTGTTGTGGAAGTACAGCCAGGGTCTTCAACTAGTAAAGTAGATTAACTTTTCCATGGTTTTGAACAGGTGGCTGTAGTTCGATCTGTGACTGTGGCAGACAGTTCTCTAGATTTAACTGGTGTTTCATGGCCTACTCTTACTCCTGAACAAGTGCAGTTAGGGAAAGGCCTTCTGCACCATTATAGTTCAGTTTTTAGTCAGCCTGAGGGTTGGGGTGCACTAGCCTTATCAAACATGAGATTCCTGTTGTTGATGACATCCCAGTTAAACAATGTTATAGGTGCCTTCCTCCTTCCCAGTATGAGTTGGTTAAAGATCACATTCAAGAGCTTTTAGACCGTAAGGTAATTCAGGCGAGCTGCAGTCCCTACTCTTCACCTGTCATGGTAGTTCAAAGGGATAGTACCATCAGGTTGTGTGTGGACTACAGACAACTAAATTCAAAGACACGTAAGGATGCTTATTCTCTCCCACACATTGACGAGTCATTGGATGCATTAGGGGGTGCCCAGTTCTTTTCAACCTTGGACCTGGCCAGTGGCTACAATCAAGTCTCTATGGCAGAAAGTGATAAAGCTAAAACTGCGTTCTGCACACCGTTCAGACTTTTTTAATTTAATCGTATGCCTTTTGTATTATGCACGTTCCAGCGACTGATGGAGCGCATTTTTGGCAACAAGCGGTTTCAGTCTCTGCTTCTGTATTTGGATGACATTATAATTTTTTCTTCCACTTTTGATTTGCATCTGCAGCAGCTGGAGGTGGTGCTTAAGCGGCTACAGCAAAACACTGATTTCTCAAAAGCTTTTGTATTGGAGATCGACGCTAGTCATGAGGAACTTGGGGCTATCCTATCTCAAGATCAAGAGGGAGGTCGCAAGCCAATAGCGTATGCCAGCCATGTGCTGCGGGGAAGTGAGAGGAGCATGTCAAATTATAGTTTCACGAAGTTAGAACTGCTTGGCCTGAAGTGGGCTGTTACCAAAAAGTTCTGTGAATACCTATTAGGTGCGAAATTTATAGTTTTCACAGATAACAACCCCCTAAGCTATTTACACACAGCCAAACTTGGAACAGTGGAACAGCCCTGGGTGTCCCAACTAGCACTGTTTAACTTTGAAGTTAAGTATCGGCCTAGATTGTCCAATCAGAATGCAGATGCTTTGTCTCGGTTGCCCACTTGTCCCGCACCACGGTCCAAGAAACTGCTCCCGGTATTTCTATTCCTGTACAGGTGAGTGCTGCCAAAGTCACAGTATCTATGATGGATGCAGTAACTCTTCATCCCAGGGCAGACTTACAAACCTTACAGTCAGCAGACCCAGTGATTGGGCTGTTCCTGTGATATTGGCATAGTGAACCTCCAACTGCTGTTGAATGAGCAGGAGAACCAAAAGGAGTTTTGGAACTGGTGTGTCAGTGGAAGTAATTGAAGGAATGTGATGGTGTGTTGTACCGTTTGACAAGGACACCGGATGGAGTTGAAGAATTTTTGCAGTTGGTGCTACCAGAGTGCCTGCAAAGTGAAGTTTTCGACTGCTGTTCATGATAATCATGGTCATCAAGGGGCAGAAAGACCAGCAAGTCTGGTAAGGCAGAGATGTTTCTGGCCTCACATGTGGAAGACAATTGAACATTGGTGTAAAGTGTGTCCTCGTTGTGCGGTGGCAAAAATGGGGAAGCCCAAAATACAAACTTTTATGGGAAATTTATCTGCTGCAAAGCCATTGGAAATTGTAGCCATTGACTTCACCTTGATGGACAGAGCCAGTGATGGGAGAGAAAATGTGCTCGTGATCACAGATGTCTTTTCAAAGTTTACACAGGCTTTTCCTACACCGGATCAAAGAGCCAGTACAGTGGCCCAGGTTTTGTTAGAGAAATGGTTCTATGTGTATGGTGTCCTTCAGCACATACACTCTGACCAGGGCTGGAATTTTGAAGGAGATTTCTTGAAAAGTTTATGTAAAATCTACAGTGTTCAAAAGAGCCGCACCACCCCTTACCATCCACAGGGAAATGGACAGTGTGAGCGATTAAATCGCACAATGCACAATCTGTTGCGCACTCTTCCACCTGAACAAAAGAGAAGATGGCCCAAGCACCTACCACAACTTCTCTTTGCCTACAACACCACGGTACACCAGGCCACGGCCCATTCGCGTTATGAACTTATGTTTGGTCACCAGCCACGATTACCAGTAGACTCCCTTCTAAAATACATTTTATTTGACGGCACCTTTCTGACACTCAAGGTCACCTTACATAGAGTAAAATATAATAAGACAAATATTAATAAAACAGTAAAACCGAAAAATAGTATAAAGTAGATGTAAAAATAAGATATAATAAACAAGATAAAATAAAATTAATAAATGAATAGAACATTAATCATCAGTTATAGGCAGATCTAAAAAGATTTTTTTTGAGGTTTTTTTGAGGACCTCCCATGGTGCTGAGGCATGTGATGGCAACAGACAGGTGTGTGGAGGCAGATGATCTCAGTGATTGTGAGTGAGAGGTGATGTTAATAAGGTCTGATATATACGGAGGGGAGAGGTTATGAATTGCTTTAAACGTGAGGAGTAAATTTTGTATTGTATGCGTTGTGTAACCGGGAGACAGTGCAGCTGATGCAAAACAAGAGTGATATGATGGAAAGATGGAGTTCTTGTAATAATGCATGCAGCTGAGTTTTGAACCATTTGAAGTTTGTTTAGTGATCTGAGAGGAAGACCAAAAAGAAGAGAATTACAATAATCTAGACATGAAGTAACAAGACTGTGAACCAGAATAGCAGTAGTGTGAGAGGAAAGAGAAGGGTGCAGACGATTATTGTTTCTGAGGTGAAAATAAGCAGATCGAGTAATATTATTGATGTGTGATTGGAATGACAGGGTACTGTCCAGGATGACACCCAGGCTCTTTACCTAAACTGAAGGAGAGACAGCACAATTATCAATAGTGAGGGAAAAAACATTTTCTGGGGGTAGGCGAAGACCTTACTGGGGATTCTGTAGAAGGATACCACCAGGAACACCTTCGTACTGTCTATGCTCATGCCAAGAAGCAATTGGAGATTGCTGCAGCCCAGCGCACACGGCAGCAGGAAGTTGGAGAGGTCGAAATTCTGCCAGTGGGGAAGGTAGTCTACAGAAAAAAATCACTTGCCAGGCCACAATAAAATTCAGGATGTATGGGCTAGTTCAAAATACTGTGTTACCTGCTGCCTTGATGGGGAAGGAAGAGTGTATTCAGTTGCACCTACACTCAAAAAAATACCTTGTTCCCAGAACGTAATAAAATTATGGAAAGAATTTCCACCTAAATAAAATGCTTTAATTTAGCAAGAAAAAATTTTGTTGAGTGAGCAAAATTTAAATATTTTGAGTCAACATGTTGGATTTGCGTCACTGTTACTGAAATACCGTGGGTCAGCCCAACTAGATTTGTAAAGGTAAATGTAACATATTAACATAATTGTCTTGGGTCATTTAAACTTGTATGATATGATTAAAAGTTACTTAATTTAATAGGGTAGATACAACTATTTTTTTTTAATAATACAGTACATGAATTACTTTCACTGAGCCAACAAAATAAACTTATGTTGAAGTGGTTTAGCCTGAGAGATTACCTTTATCATATGAACATTTGATAAACAATTATTCATAAAATAAATAATTACGTATACATATTCAGCAATTTAAAACATGTCAACCTATATACCCCCAGCTGGTGTCAAGTTTGCAAAAGAAGAACATGAAGCAAATGGATTTGTTGGAAACACTTCACCAGAAAAGACAAGAGACAATAAAAACAATCTACATAATACAATCATTAAAAAAAACAAGAGACAATGACCAAGCACAACTTGTAACAGCTGAGTTAAGAAATTGCTTACTGCAAACCTGCCCCTCAGACATTTTGTATGCAACCTACAAAATGTATGCCAGTAAAACACATCTTTGGAGAAATCAGAATGTAACATGCATTCCTATACAAAAAGATGAAATATTTAACAAGACATTAGGTGTCTATACCAAAAACAAATCAAGCTGGTTATAAAGTTGAACTTAAAGTAGTACTGGCCACTGAGTGCAAAGAAAAATGAGAACAAACTGAAAATACAGCACTGTCAAACAAAATGGGCATCTTCTGAAAATAACACTTTTAAAAACAAAAACCTACCTGTGGCAGGGGTGGCTCAGTGGTTAAGGTGTTGGGTTACTGAACAGAAGGTTGGGGGTTCAAGCCCCAGCACCACCAGGC
>JANCOA010265666.1:0-10254 GCA_024363135.1 Leptodoras oyakawai | reverse complement strand
AGGAGGCCCTACACCATACTAATACATTATTGTGGTCTAAAATGACAGGTGTTTCAGTTTCATTGACTAACCCCTGTATTTACACTGTCTGAGATGCTGGATTTCTGACTTTATCATGAACACAAAAAGGCTAAAAATATGTCACTTCATATGTAATGAATAAAAAATATATGATGGTTTACCTTTTTCATATTAAATTATGAAAAAAATGAACTTTTCCTACTATATTCACATGTTCTGAGACGCACTAGTATATTCCTGACTGTCTTGGCCATGTCTGCTCACGCTGTCATGAAGTCGTGCACTGTAGTGTGTTCAATTAGGAATAGGTCAGTGAAACATCTGAGTGCAGTTATACGAAATATAAGCACTTCTGTAACACTGTTCTAATTAAATTAGCTGACTAGGACTAACTGTTGTATAAATGAACATATTACACACACTGATCAGCCATAACATTATGACCACCCCCTTTTCGCTATACTCATTGTCCATTCTATCAGCTCCACTTACCATATAGCTGCACTTTGTACTTCTACAATTACAGCCTGTAGTCCATCTGTTTCTCTACACACTTTGTTAGTCCCCACACATCAGGTGCTGTTTGGGTGGTGGATCATTCTCAGCACTGCAGTGACACTGATGTGGTGGTGGTGTGTTAGTGTGGGTTGTACTGGTGTGAGTGGATCAGACACAGCAGTGCTGCTGGAGTTTTTGCTTTTTATTGGTTAAAAAAAAAAAAAAAAAAAGAAAAAGTTCCCCACATTTGTTCCTGGCAGACCCCAGAATTTGTTATATGAATATACCTGAACAAAAAGCATAATGAAGACCAAGGAGCTATCAACACAAGTTAGGGACAACGTTATGGAAGAGCAGCAAACAGGGTTTGGTGACTCTAAACCTGCCACAGAAAAATGTGCCACAACAGCAGCTCCCTAGAGGTGCCTGTAAGGACAGTCAGAGAAGCAACCAAGAGACCAGTCCTGAAGGTACTGCAGAGATTCACGGCTTAGACGGGAGAAGCTCTTCACAGGACAGACATATCAGATACAACACAAAGACTGGCTCTATGGATGTGTTGCAAAATGAAAGCCATTATAAAACATTAAAACCAAATATAATTCCAAGTCAGAGAAATTTGTAGGAAACGTCCTCTGGTGTGGTGAGGACAAAATTAAACTTTTTGCCTTTGGCATAAAGCTCTATGTTTGGTGGAAACCCAACACTGCTCAGCACACTGAGAACACCCTCTCCCCTTTAAGTGAAGCATGGTAGTGGTAGCTTTTCATCAGCAGTGACTAGGAAACTAATTAGGTTTGATGGATGGCACCAAATACAGTGAAAATACCTCCAAAGTCCTCCAAAGTCAGTCGTTCAGTAGTTTCCAGAACTATATACCAGAAAATACCAGCCTGGGTTTTCCAATGCAGTATAGAGAATTAGGGAGGTGAGTCAACTTTCAGAACTTTGTCCCTGTAGAGCTTCTTTCAGGGGATCAAACAGGTGATAGTCAGACAGGGCAAGATCAGGACTATAGGGAGGACGCTTTAGTTTTCAGAACGTCTCAGTGATGGTATGGGCTGTATAGCGGTGTGCAGACGTGCACGGTCATGCCACAACACGACGCCCTCGCATAGCAGTCCTCTGCGTTTTGTCTGAATTTTAGGCTTCAGCTTTTCAGTGAGCGTCTCACTGTAACGAGCACCGTTGACTGTCGAACCCTTTTCCTGATATATGTTCCAACCCTGGCCCTTGAGAATCCCAGAAATCTCTCAGCATCTAACCGTCTAGCTGGCGGTTGCCTTTGCACTTTTTCTCGGTCGGCGTTTGAGGATGTTTCCATTCCTCTCTGTAGTGGAAGGTTTAATATAACCGGAGTGCGGATCATTTCTGACTCACCATCGTCCTACGGTTTATTTTCCTCATTTTAAAATTCTGTTCTCTGTCCAAGTGATAATTCAGTCCCATAGGTTTCATACACTGTCACTCCGAACACCAGGTTGCTCTAAAACAGGGCTGTGGAAAGACCGTTCCAGGGGCAGGTGCTCAAATCTACAAAGGGACACTTCAGCATACGGCTGACGGAGAGCTGGGTGTTTTCAACGTAGTAGCATAAATATTGTTCGTTGTTAAAAGTATTTTTGATTAGACCCATGAGCAAGCAAAAACACAACAACGAAAACAAATAAAACAAGCCCTGCCTTACCGAACGGGGCAGATGGCGATACTTAAACGGCTTTAGACCGAGAGATTAGGAAGCTTTTGTCAACCGATTACCAGGACACACTTACGTAACACACACAGGCATATCAAAACACAGAAACACACACATAACACAGAGGTCTTTTTTGATGCAGCAACAGCTGTATTTGGGTATAAAGGCAATGCTCCAGTGTGTGTGTGTGTGTGTGTGTGTGTGTGTGTGTGTGTGTGGGTAAAAAAAAAAAAAAAAAAAGGTTTCAAACATAGTAAAGTACTATAGAAATACACAAAACCCACAACAACAAGAAACTCAATAATCACAAACCCAGCCCACCAAAAGATCAGTGTGTGTGTGTGTGTGTGTGTGTGTGTGTGTGTGTGTGTGTGTGTGTGTGGTTAAAAAAAAAAAAAAAAAAAGGTTTCAAACATAGTAAAGTACTATAGAAATACACAAAACCCTCAACAACAAGAAACTCAATAATCACAAACCCAGCCCACCAAAAGATCAGTGTGTGTGTGTGTGTGTGTGTGTGCATATGCATATATCTGTACACTGACACCACAAAGCCAGGTGCACACACTTGTATCAAAGGCAATTTGGTCTAAACAGAAATAGGATTATTTATATCTAGAGGATTATTTATATCCATTCACAGAGCTGGAAGTTGATAAGCGAGTCGGTTCCAGGCGTTACAATGGTTCAGCTCAGGACGTAGTGCAAGAACGTGTACTGGTCGACTGGTAGCACTGGATAAATGCCTCTTTCTTAGGAAAAGAGACCTGGCAGTGTTGCACGTCGGAGAAAAGAAGTGACATGTGTACAAATGAAGGGAATGGCAGCCTGAAAGAGTGTCAGGAATCACTGGGAGTCGACTCCAGTGGATTAGTTCAACTTGGGTAACGACTGAAAAAGCTACGCTTTGCATAGTGACTCTGTGATTGTGTTTAGTGTGTTTACGTTATGTAATGCAATAATGAAATCCCCCTGAGTGTGTGCATGTGTGTCAATCTGTCAACTCATTAGCATCACAGTGTATCTAGTGTCTTACACTAATCAGGTTGGATGACTGTCTAGCTTGAGTGCCGTGTGACCAGCCTCCTGTCTTCGTCTAATCGACGGATCTCGTAGCGTTCCGGATAGAAGTGTTTGCTAAAGTTAAAAGAGTAAATGTCGACTAAATCACACCCTCGTCCTGAGAGACTACATGGCTGTACAGAGGCACCCGTTTTTCAACTTTATACAAATAAAATCCACCGAGAAACACCTGCGACCGGTCAGGCTCATCAGAGAATCCATCTCGGAGTTCCTTACGCAAATCCGTCATTCGGGTATCTGCTTCAAACACTGACGTGATGCATGCAGGTAATGAACAGCTATCCATCCCAACAAGCAGCACATGGTATCAAATTTTCATTAACGGCCAATAACAATGCCTCGACGGCGCAGACGCCGAAAGAGTCAAGGAGGCGAGTTGATCTGGTAGGCGGAAGGTGTTTATAACGTGAAGTGCTACATCGTGAAGTGGCGTTTACGTTTAGAGAAAAGCACTAGTGTTTGATTTGTCGTACTGCCTGACAAATGTGCAGGTACTACATAGTGTAATGTAATATAGTGCATAGTGTGTGATTTGAGACAGAGCCCTGAATCGAGGAAATACTTAGAAGGAATCTACCTCGTCTCGTCTGCTTGCTTGTTCGTTCCGTAATACAGTTCGCTAGTAAACTATGGCACGGGCACCTACTACTATTTACATGGCATAATGCTTAGCTGTGCTCTTGAGGAGCAGCACACACAGTCTTGCACTTGGCTGCACTCTCAATATGTAGCACAACACATTCTGGTTAGAGTGACAAAGAGCAATGCGTTTACTTCCTGTCTGGAGATGAGTGCAACTCTGGTGTGGCTGCAGAGTGAGAGAGAGAATACATGTGTGTGTGTGTGTGTATGTGTGTGTGTATGCTCACTGAGCTTTTACAGTAACTGGTTGATTACATACACGTGCCATGAACACCCAAAAGAGGTGTAAACTTTCTGAGCGAGCAATGGAGATGGTGATGATAGTGGTGATGGTGGTGATGATGATAATGATGATGATGATTGTGATGATGATGGGAAAACAACAACAAAAAAAAAAAGGCTGAATGATTTAAAAGGAAAATCAAAATCAAGCTGAATGGATTAAATCCCTGCATATATTTGCATTTGTTTGTGTGTGTATATGTGTGTGTGTGTTTGAGAAAGACTATGTGCTTCTCCTCTGTAGCTCCTGAATGATTGCTGTGGAGAAAAGAAAAAAAAAAAACCAGAACTAATGTTACAGTTAATCATCATACAAACAAAGCCAGAACTGCACGAACAGCATATCTGTTTAGAAGTAATACATCCAAATGCTACAAATGCTTAAGTCCTACAAGAAGTCCTAATTCACTTTTCCTAACTGCCAGGGGTGCTGAATATCAACTGAATAGCTTTGAATAGCACTCATTCTTTCTCCAAGCTGCTTATCCTACTACTGGGTGAGCATAGACAGGGCAGACGCACAATTTACAACTTACAGCAGAAGGAAAACTGAAATTGAAGGAAATATCAAAAACCCAGGGGTTCCCAAACTACGGCTCGGGACCTCACGTGAGGTCGCTTGATCAATAAATTGCCTCGTGAAAGAAACTCACAACTTTGGTTTCAATCAATATACAGTATTTTTTACATGAATATTAGAAATATCAGAAATAATATAAAATGTGTTATCCTTTTAATAAACAGGGTAGATGTTATTATAGTCTTGTTCCCTATAATGACACAAGCCCTGATGTAATTCAGCCATAAAAACTTTTTATTAAAAAAATTTCCCCATCCATCAACCTTGTCCAACTAAACAAACTGTTGTTGTGTCTCAAATTGGATACATACGCATTATTCTAGACTAGAATGTTCCCTCCAAGATCACGTAGGGGACCTACCAAGTGTTAACTGCTATACCATTTTTTCTGGTACTTCAGTGCAATAAGTAGTTGTATATTATAAATCTGGATTTAAATTAAAAAAAAAAAAAAAAAAAAAAGTGGTCAAGACTTGGGGATCACAGAAGAGTCTGGTTGGTGTTTGCAAAAAAAACGTTTAGAGTGCGCTAATTAATTCAGGTATCTCATTAACCTATACTAACTGCTGATTAGACCTTTGGGGAATGACTCTTCTGAGTGACGCAGTATGTGACTGGACAGACCAGAAGTTATTACAGTCATCGTTACCCCTGGGATTCGTTTGGATACGGACACCAACACCATCACATACTGGGACGCCTTCTACGTGAACACAGAATTAGACTTATTCTAACGCATTGATATGTGCATGTTTACCTCCAATGATTTCATCCTTGACTTTCTGCAGCTCTTTCCTCACTTCCTCCAGCAGCTCCTACAACACACAAATAGATCTGAAAACGTGAAACATCTCATCACCACAACACAACGTTTACATATAGACAATCATTTTACAGCACAGGCCAATGGCGAGCTATGTGTACATGGACCCTAATATTGCACTTGTAACTAGAGAGGTGCATTTCCCGAAGAAAATGCGAGTGTGACTGCAGCAAAGCAGTGACATTACCATTAGCACCATTCGCATTAGTGTGCGTGTGTGTGTAAGCACATAGTTTGGTGTGGAATTGTGTGCGTGTGTGTGTGTGTGTGTTAGTACATAGTTTACAGGTGCCAATACTTTTAAACAAACACAGGATTGTGTGTTTGTAAGCATATAGTAGCTGGGAGTGTGAATACATTTGATCAGACTGGTCGTAGTGTGTATGCAGCGTGTTATTCAAGCAGAAGTACAGATGACAAAAAATTACAAACTGAAATGAAAATCAATGGAAGTGGATGGGGAAAAAAGGGGAATAACAATGTGTGGAGGGTAAACGAGTGCACGGATCCTTTAGCCTTATACAAGCACACCGATCCCGATCGTGTCGGATATTTTAGAGTCGGAACAGTGTCGATATTTGGAAAATTGCCGCAGTTGAAATCCAGACAAAACTACCCCCAAATAATCCTGACGGATAACAATAGTGTGATTGTCTGCTACCTCCTGCAATCACACTAATTACAGCCCAATCAGAATGAAAATGATCACCACCTAATAACCACCTGAGCAGTTGAGGGTTGAGAAGGCCAACATCTTACACAGTGAGCTACAATACTTTGGCTATTTAAACACGCATCTTATCGGATCATTAGTGTGAATGCAGCAGGCAATCACACTATTGTTATCCATCAGGAATATTCATGTAGTTTTGTCTGGATTTCACCTGCCGCAATTTTTTAAATATCGACACGGTTCCAACTCTAAAACGTCCGACACGGTTGGGATCTGTGTGCTTGTATAAGGCTAAGGGATCCGTGCACTCGTTTACCCTCCACACTCGTTTTTATCCCCCTTTTTTCCCCATCCACTTCCATTGATTTTGATTTCAGTTTCTAATTTTTTGTCCTCTGTACTTCTGCTTGAATAACACGCTGCATACACACTATGACCAGTCTGATCAAATGGATTTACACTCCCAGCTACTATATGCTTACACACAATCCTGTGTTTGGTAAAAAGTATTGGCACCCCCCAAACTATGTACTCACACACACACACACACACACTAATGCGAATGGTGCTGATGCTAAAGTCACTGCTTTGCTGCAATCACACTCGCATTTTCTTCAGGAAATGCACCTCTCTAGTTTTATTTGTCTAAACAGCCATAGAACTTGGAAGCTCTAATCGGTATGATCTCAATCAAATTAATATTGTCCATGTACGTGCAGCTTTTGTTCTTTAGGACCGTAACATGGAATTATTACAGAATCTGACCTGTTTGACTCTCTCCAGTTCAGACTCGTCTCCGCTCTCGGCGTCATTCGACGAGCCAGCCGCTTTCAGCCTGACGGGATAGAGGAACCAATGAAGGAAGAATAACGGTTATGATGAGAATGCAGAAGGGAACGCAGAGATGGTAAAGGAAAGCTATGAATTGTAGGGAAATTATAATGCATCCACAGTTTAAAGAAAACCTCATTAAATGTTTTGAAGAAAGAGCAGAAGAGTATAGAGCTTTAGAGAAACCCATCTAAAAGTGAACAAAAGATCCTACTTACTGAAGAAAAGTAATGTTATTTACATATTCATCATTTTATTCCTTCATGCTTTTGGTATTTGTGACCGACTACGGATGATCAGAGGTTCAGTAAGACTTATATAAGACCTAATAAAGATTCAGGAGATGGAGATGCTCTCCAATATGTGAACTATACCTCTGATTGGACCAATTGTGCAGCTGGTTTTGACTATAGCTCATCACACACTGCCTAGGAGTTGACTCTGAAATGGGTTTTTCTGAAGACTACACCATCATCATAATAAAATGGAGCAGTTCCAGATGGCACATCAGGGAACTGCAGAACATTTACAAGGACACCAGTGAGCACCCAACACACCCAGTTGACCACCGAGGAACGCTGTAACCCAGCATGGAACTACAGAAGTATATAAACATAAAAGAAGTACATAATGTTTGTCATGAACAAACTGTGCAGGCAAAAGGAAATCCCGAAGATCTTGTTAGTCAGCAAGGAGAAGCTCGTACAGCAGCGTTTAGACACCGGGCCGATGGTAAGCTGCTGCAAAGCTGGAGAAGAGAACCGACAGTGTCCGTGTGCGAGTGAGCATGTGGAGGTTTAAGTGTTGTCAGTGTACCTGGGTGTCAGAGCACTGAAGGCAGGTGAATCCAGACCTCGGGTTATCGAGTTATGCCTGTATGAAACACAAACTCTGTGTATGTGTACAAACCACATTTCCAGAAATGTTGGGACACGCTCTAAAAATGCAGTGAAAACTGAAATCCGTCATTTGGTAATTCAATTGAACGTATATTTAATGGACTAAAGGACAAAGAAAAGATTTCCAGTGAAGAACTCGATTCGATTTGCTCAATAGAAACACATTTAAACAAAATTCACAGATTTTGCACTTCACTAGTTTGCCCACATGGTCTCTGGGGCCAAAGTCATCGGAGATGGTCCGAAAGCTGAACCGTGGACTCCTCAGACCACAGAACACAGAACAGTTTCCACTGTCTTTCGGTCCGTCTCGGATGACATCAGGTGACTTCAGATGACCCAGAGAACTCGCCGGGATAATACAGTTTCAGCTTGCGTTTCCTGATGCGGCAGTGGACTGTGTTAAATAACAATGACTTTCCAGAGTACTCCCCAGCCCATGTGGCTATGTCCATCACAGAAGCATGACAGTTTCTCAGACAATACCACCTGAGGGCTCGATGGACACACACATTCTGCAGTAGGTTCCACTCTTGTCTTTCACACACTGAGATCACCCCTGACTCCCTGAATCTTTTCACGATATTATGAACTGTAAATGGTGAAAGACCAAAATTCTTTGCAATCTTGTTCTAAGAATCGACTGACGCACCGTGGTAAACCACGACCCATCCTTACTTGCAAAGACTAACTGCGCTTTCGAGTGCACGTCCAGCGGTAGGTTTCTCAGAGATGAAACTCGTTTCCCCGACTACTTCGCGTTCGTGCGGTTGGTGTGGGAAATGTAAAAAAAAGCATGCAGGCTGTCTAGCATTTTTTATGCTGTATGGCTAATCATTGTTTTCAATGTACACTATACCTCCATTAGCTGTCGACTGAAGCCTTTCTGTGGGCGTTTTGAACACGAATGTAGCAAATATAACAGATTGCAGATGTTTGAAAATGACGTTACTGTTAGGATTAACGTACAATGTGTACTTCCGACTTCAGAGGGCGTTCGTGTGGTGTGTCTTCGTGGTAAACTCGTCTTTCCGATAAAACCAACACCACTCTAAAGCATGGTAAGCCTTTAGTGGAAGCTCCTTTTATACTCAGTCTTGATGATCTCACCTTAATGTAGCCAGTTACACTGCTGCTAAATTTGTGTGTGTTGCAGCCATTCAGTTCTAAATTTGTTGATAGTTCTTTATTGAAAATCTTTTCTTTGCCTTTTTAACTGTTAAATAAAGCTTCAAGTGAAGTAACACATTACAGGTTTTACTGCATTTTATTTAAGTGTCCCAACTTTTATATACACATACACACTGAGTGGAGAAGATTAAATGAAGACCAGGTGATGGGAAGGTATTGTATGTTGTACGTCTTTATGTGTGTGTGGGGAAGGGGGTACCACTCTAAACACGTCTCCGTAACGTGCTCATTAACCCTAAATACATTAGCACATCTCTGCTCAGGAGAGCCGCCAGGGTTCCTGTGTGCCCTGCTGAGAGACCATTTAGGAATAAACCGTTACAGCACAAAATGCATGCTGGGGAGTTCTGCCTCACCTGGGGACGTTGGCAGGCTTCTCCCACGGCCTCCTTAATGTGTCTGATAACATAAAACACACAGTGAATCCATGAACGAGACTGTTATATAGGTTTATGTGCTTATTGCATATAAAACACACACACACACCCCCACACACACACACACACTCAGTGATCTTACCGCTTTGGCCTTGAGACTCGGAATCCTCCTGAAGGAGCAGAAAAGAGAGATCAGTGAGTTCTTCGCTGAAACATTACTGCAATAAAGAGCTCACACAATCACACAAGCCGCCTTTAGGCTCTCATCAGCCACATTCATAAGCACTTAGAGTTTGTGTGAGAGTGAGTGTGTGAGTGTGCAGTGACTGTGGTTAACTCTAGCTTAGCTCCAACTCTCTCACACACACACACTCACTCTCACACAAACTCTCTCTCATACACACACACTCACTCTCACACAAACTCTCTCTCATACACACACTCACACACAAACTCTCTCTCATATTCACACACTCACTCTCACACAAACTCTCTCACACACACACACTCACTCTCACACAAACTCTCTCTCACACTCACACACTCACTCACACAAACTCTCTCTCACACTCACACACTCACTCACACAAACTCTCTCTCATACACACACTCTCACACAAACTCTCTCTCATACACACACTCTCACACAAACTCTCTC
>JANCOA010265148.1:0-10260 GCA_024363135.1 Leptodoras oyakawai | reverse complement strand
CTGCCCTTGCGCTCAGAGTTGCCGGCTGGGCACCGGCTCCCCCGTGACCCCGTAACTGGGAATAAGCGGTATAGAAATGACAGCAGGGGGCAGGGCTTTCTCTTACAAAGCCCCACAATTATGAAACAGCCTTCCAATTAGTGTTTGGGACTCAGGTGAGACTCAGTCCAGTCTCATTGTTTAAGTCTAGGCTGAAAACTTATATGCTTATTCAAGCCTGTTACTAGCTTTTCTCTTAGTTAAAGGCACAGAACTGTGGGTTCATAGGCATAGAGTGTTCTGGTAAACTGGGATGTTTGGATGTTACCCGCCCAATCTCACACATTCACTCAAGTTTGTGGACGCTGGAGTGGCTGGCGCTTTATGTCCCAGGGCTCGCTCATTACCTCATTATTGTCTGCATTACCTTCTGGTGCTCCCTTTTATTTATGCTGTCTTAGCTAGTCTTGCTGGAGACCTTGCTTGTACTCTGTACAAAATGTACTTTTATTTCTAAAGGAAGATCATACCTAATCATCTGAATTTCTTTTTCTCCCTCACCTCTCTCTTTCCCTCCCTTACCCAATACACCCCCCTACCCCCAACCCAGTCCTCTTCTAGTTGAGCTACATATGCAATGCCTGAGACACCAAGAGACACCAGAGACAAGATACAAGATACTCCTACTAAGGATGGCCCCACATGAACAACTTAAATATCATCATGAGGGACAGTTAAAGATACTCTTAGAAACCATGAATCTTCAACAGTGTGGACTTCACGTGAAATTTTTAATCAATGTATTGCTTATAATTGCAGTATTTTTTACTATATAGCACTTGGTTATAGAAAGGATTATTTATTTATCATTGCACAGATGGGTTCCCTTTTGAGTCTGGTTCCTCTCAAGGTTTCTTCATCTTCTTCTTCTTCCAAGGTTAACATCTGAGGGAGTTTTTTTCTTGCCACTGTTGTCCCCAGCTCAGGAAATTGTACTTAGTTTCAAAGTTTTATTATGCAAGATATTGTTTCCCTGGTAGGCACTGAACAGACACTTGTCTCTGTTACAGTTCTTCATGCCACTGATGCAACCCAGTTGATCTTTTTGTCTAAAATATTATCTTTTTCAGAGCAGTCATTTTACAGAATGCATGTTTTTATAAGGGCATTTCTATGCACTATGTTAAGTTCCCACTCATGTGATACTCTGTGATACTCACAGAGCTTAAGAAAATGTCATAAATGTGTTTCTTTTATCTGTTCTCTCTAATGATTATTTCAACATTTAAAGTATTTCTTCTTTAATTGATTAAATAAGAGACAGAAGTTTATGGGGGAAATTTGCACATTTTCTTTTTAGAAGTCCTTTATTTCCTCGTCCTTTGTCCGAGACAAAGCCCACCTCTTTTCTGACGTCGAGCCCTAAAGGAACCAAGGGGATTGGCTGACTCTCCTGCCTTGTCACTTGACTCAGCCCTAACTCTGCCTTAACCCCACCCTCGCGGGAATCTTTAAAAACATCTACGCAGCTTAGATGTTCAGTTTGACTTTTTCCTAAGTTGGAAGTTTGCTGATCGTGAATTGAGACTCCGAACCTCCACCCCAGCCTTGCTACATGCTCCAGAGCGAAACCACCTCTACAAGAGCCAACTGATTTTATGATGTCTGATCGACCACTGTTGAACTCCAAGTTCCTTCACAAGTTTGTGTCGTGCGTTGAATAAAGAAGCAAGATCTCCGGCGACGGAACCCCCTCTCGGGTCGTGTGCACTTCACCACTCCTTTGAGTCTTCGAAAAGGCAAGTGGACCTCTACTAAGCTCTGGCTCAGCAATGTGATCTCCCATTTTTTGCTTGCTAAAATTTCTCCCTTTTTGTTAGGCTCGCTATAGGTTCCCAGTTTTAATTACCCTGCTTCCTCCATAAATTTCACATTTCATTATTCTAGCTAGTTTGGACAAATCTCAGAGTGCATTTCCGGTAAAACATGCGAGACTTCCGCTAAGTATCAAACGCTCATTGATAAAAGCCTTCGGCATAGTTCCCTGCTGCTGCGAAATTCCAGGGTTGGGTGAATTCATCTCGGGTTGTGTGCTGCATCCGCACTCAGTACAAATCCGAACCCTCTGTGTTTTCGGCCAGTGGTTTAGCTAACCACCCCCGGGAGTGCCACCGTGTGTGGTAATTAATTAAGCCGCATAATCAGCCAAGAGAGCTCTTGTACATGTGGGAAATTACCCAGTCATATTGTGAAAATTTGAGGTGCTTGTAGCCTCAACTTGCAGCGTGAATTGCTGCATGCCGAAAAGGACACGTTCTTTGGTGTATATATGTGCATGTAAGATCATGAGAAGTGACCTCGCTTTTGCCTAAAGTCTATGTAACATATATAAACATGTATGCTAATGTAATAGAGATGCAATATAAGCCAGTATCAGATGATCTATGTTCGGCTCAGGGAGAAAGTTGTGTTTAGGTTTAATGAGACACAGACCCAATATGAGTGCAAAGAGTGATTTGTAATAGAAATTTTTTTTTTACAACATATACACATTATATATACAACTGAAATCCGGATTAAACATGATTATCTCAATGATCATAATGCAGTTCAATTATTTCAATAAACATAATCAGCAAGACAAAACTAGAAAGAAGTCCAATCACAGATGGTAAATCCCAGCCCACAGTTCATATAGCCCGCAATGTTTAAAAAAAAAGTTCAAAGTTCATGTGTGAGTGCGGGAAACATGTTTGTATGGCAGTATAATTGTAAATGGGGTGTGTGGGCAAGCGGGCTGCAGCGCCTCCTACCACGCTGATAGAAGCTGCTGTTGGTTCTTTCCTTAGGGCTCAGGCTCAAGGCCTACGGGTGGCTCGCCATCCCCATACAAAGGGAAAATTTAGGGACCTGGCCAGTCCACTTTTCAGTTTCACAAGATTCAAGCGCATCGACTTCACAACGGATAAAAGCATCTGCAGCAACTCACTCAACTCCCCGCTCCACACACGCACACCCAAACAATACCGCGGCACCATGTTTATACAAAATCTCGCACAAGGTCACATGGGAAAACCATCAGGGGAAATCACGCGGAAATCTCGCGAGATTTTAGATGGTGAATGAATATATACAGGAAGAAATAGTAAAAGGTGGAGAAACCACAGGGATAATGGAGCTATGTGCCAGGTCAGTGTTCCTGCTGGTGCAGAATGACACAGCAGAAATGACTTTGAACTAAGGATCCCAGTAATTGGACCTATTTCAAGCCCCTTGATTGGTGATTCACAAAATTCAAAGCTGGTCTACACCAAACCCCAGAAATCCATCACCATATTCTCCACCATAATTGAGGATGAATTGGCATGGAGAGTCGACCTAACGGATGGGGAACTGAGGACACTACAAACAATCACTGTTTTGGCAATTGAATCTGCTCATGCCCCATCCGAAACTGACTCAACAGGGGGGTCTAGGGTCGCATCATCTACACCACTAGATGAACCCTACCCTGAATTTACATCTCAGATTGAGCAGGTTGTCAACGAAGCAGACGCCTTGCACGATGATGATGAGCGTGGAAAGCTTCGCAAAACCTTGTTAAAGTACCAAGCCTCATTTGCCAAAGACTCTCTGGACTGTGGCTTAACCTTTATCCACACTGTACGCATTCCCACTGCTCATGGTGCACCCCCAACATATGTACACCAGTACAAAATTCCCCTAGCATCGTATGAGCCCGTGCAAGAAATCATTGATGACTTACTAAAGAAAGGCATCATCCGCCCATGTAACAGTACCTATTCCGCTCCACTCTGGCCAGTAATTAAACCAAATGGTAAGTGGAGACTGACTATTGATTATCGTAAACTAAATCAACAGGTCCCACTGTCTCGATGGCCAATGACTCAATTGGAGCAAGAACTCCCTAAGGTCAAAGACGCTAAATATTTCTACACTATCGATGTGGCGTCCGGGTTTTGGACCATCCTTGTTCATATAGCTGACCAGCACAAGTTAGCGTTTACATTTGCTAGCTGACAATACACCTTAACCAGGTATCCCTTTGGGTATGCCAACTCAACAGCTGAGTTCAACATCTTCCTGAACAAAGCATGGCCTGATGCTCAGGAAAGGGGAACCCTCATTTATGTTGATGACATATTGATGTGCAACTCCTCTCTAGACTCCCATCTAGAAGAAATAGATAATGTGCTTAACCAACTCACTGCTGCTGGTGCAAAAATCTCACTGTCAAAATGTCAATGGTGTAAAACCAAGGTTAATTATGTCGGTCTTCTTGTAGGGTCAGATGGAGTAAAACCTCAGGTGATTCGGGTACAGGGCATAACAAACATCAAAATACCCACTAACGTCTCCGAACTCCGCAGTTTTCTTGAAGTCTGTAACTACTCGCGTCAGTTTATTGAACATTATGCTGACATAGCCAAGCCCTTATATGATTTGCTCAGAAAGGATGCTCAGTTTGTCTGGGGAGAACCCCAGGAACAGGCCATGTTAGTTTTAAAACAGAAGCTATGCACAGCTCCATGCCCACCCTACCCAGATTGTAGCCAAGAAATCTACTTAGAAGTTGGGTTCTCGAACCACTGCATGAGTGCTGGTCTGTACCAGAAACATGACCGAGACAAATGGGTAGTAGCTTACGCCAGTAAAACTCTAGCGATTCCTGAGCTCAAGTACACTGACTGCGAGAAAGCATTGTTAGCCACAGTGTGGGCTGTCAAAAACTTTTCCAACTACCTTGGTGGTCAGAAAGTGGTTGTAGAAACCAAACAGTAACTTTCCTAAATAGCAAATGTATCAGAGAGGGTGTAGTAACAAATGGCTTCCTGGCTGATGGCTCTACAGAGCTTCAATTTGGAAGTACGGTATGCAAAAACGCACAAGTCAAGCCTGGGCACCGGACTGGCATCCTGCCAACAGTGCCAGGACGATTTCCCTGCAACAAATACCCTAGTCCCAAAAACACTGCCACCCATAGCAACTAACCACAATTATTTTGACCCAAACATTTGCAAAGGAATGGTCACCGCCTATGTAGATGGATGTTCGTTCCACCACACCAAAACCCAGATTAGATCAGGTGTTGGTTTAGTGTGGGTGAAAAACAAACTGTACAAACCCCAAAAGTTTCAATTAGGAGCTCAATCGTCCCAATATGCTGAGATCTCTGGTATACTGATTACACTCCAACTAGCAGCAGAGAAGGGTGTTAAAGCAGTGGTAATCTGCACCGACTCTAACTATGCCCATCTCAGTTTCTCGTGCCACTTGCAGCTATGGAAGAGTAATGGGTACCCGACGTCAAACAGAAAGCCAGTAAAACATAAAGAACTGTTTGTAGCCTGTGAACACTTGGTGGACAAGCATGACATGTTGGAATACTGGAAGAAGGTCAAGTCACACTCTCAAGTCCAAGGACAAGACAGAGTCCTAAATGATCAGGCTGACCTCTTAGCAAAACAAGGATCTTTAAACAGCATTCCTTGGGAGTTCGACAGCACTTGTTTTGCCAACCCTCCCCCCCCAATTATATTTGCGGTCACTAGAGCACAGTCAACAAAATGTCATTGTCTCACTTGGCCCAGGTTTCTCTGATTCAGATCTTGTTGCTTTGCAGGTCTGTGACCCTGCAATTCCGCGAATGGTCCTGTTACTCTCAGACCCTATTCATCACGCTATAGCCGATGGTGAATTTGAGGCAACCACTGAGTTGTCTGTGCTGTACAATGTCCATGCCTCGCTTCACATAATCCAGGGCCTTCTAGTGTCATGGCACCGACACCCTCACTTCTCATGCGCTTGTGGTACCCCGGTGCCACAGGGGGGTGATGCTAACATGCGCCCATGACTCTCCGTGCGCAGGGCACAAAGGTATAAAGGCAACACATCAAGCACTGCAACAGGTAGCATACTGGCCCCACATGAAAAAAGACGTAGCAGACTATGTCAAAGGCTGCCTGGTCTGCTGCCAGTTTCAGCCTCCAAATCCCATCCACAGGGCTCCATTACAGAAAAGAGGAGTGGCATTCCCATGGTCTGACTTGCAACTTGATTGGGTTGGCCCACTCCCCAAATCCACTAGAGGTAACAAATACTTCCTTACCGTGGCATTTACCAAGTGGTTAGAGTACTTACCGGCACCGAATGTCACAGCCCAAACCACTGCATATTTGCTCATGAACCACATTTTCTCACGATTTGGCCTACCTAGCTGTGTCAATTCTGATAGAGGGACACACTTCACTGCCGATGTCATGCAACAACTATGGCAACAGATAGGTGTAAAAGCTGACCTACATATCAGCCACCACCCTCAGGCCAGGTGGAGTGTGCTAATCGCACGGTGGTAAGCATAGTTAAAAAGTATGTAGCATCTAATCAACGAGACTGGGATGTTAAGTTGCCCCTGGTGTTGATGGCCATTCGGGCAACATGAGGATACTGGTAGATCCCCCTTTGAACTAATGACTGGTAGGCATATGACTCTCCCTCTGCACCTACTCTATCAGCCCAGTGAAGCTAGCATAGTAACAGCATATACTACTCACCAATATATGGAGGACTTGCATAAACACCTCCAAGCCACTTTTGCTTTTGCCCAACAGCACTCGAAAAGAAATGCTGAAGGATGCAAAGCCTACTATGACCAAAAAGCATCCTACAGCAAGTTCCAAGTGGGGGACAAAGTGTGGTACTACATATTTGTCCCACCAGTAGGAGGCCTCAAGAAGGGAACTATGAAACTGACTCGCAAGTTCCTCCCTCGCTGGGGAGGCCCTCATGTGATCACAGATAAGTTGTCCTCGTTGTGTATCAAATCAAGATCAACAAAGGTCAGAGGGAATCTACACTTAAATGGGTCCACCGCAACGAGATTAAGCCATAAAAAAACCCCTAGCTGGGGGACAAGAATGTCCCAGTTAATGACCAACACGATACCGTAGACCGCATTCTCCTGCCTAATCAAACTTTCTGGGTCAGAGTGCCCCGCAATGCCATTCTCCACATTGAAGACCTAGCGCTTTACCACCTACACACTGAACTGTACGAGAGCGAAATAGAAATTCCTGATTTCTTTGCAAAACACACTCTGAAATTGGATCCAAACACCCTCGACCACCTCCAATATGAAGGAGCCCAAAACATTGATCTAACTCCTATAGACAATACCCTCAGGGAGATTGTCACCTACTCCCTAACCCCTAGCCAGTCACTTGTCTAATCCTGGTCGACCTCTGACACCTTGCTAGCAATCACAGTTGGCCTAGGCTATATCCTCACAGCTGGGATAACTGCACTCTACCTAAAATGCACACAAGAATTAAAACATAAGCTTAACACTTGTTCTGATAGAGTGGTAAAGTTTATTAGACGTGTAAAGATTGAAAGGGACAATCAGTCTAACGCTCCAGAGGAGGAGGAAGAGAGAGGTAACCCCACTCTCATTGAATTAGCTGATAAGTTAGGTCGATCCCCTAGATTTTTTTTTTAGCCAACACATCATCACTGCCCCACTATTTTTGCCAAAGCCTAACGTATCCACACCAGAACAATGTAGACCTGTACTATTACTGACCTGCTATTCACTGCCGAACCGCCTTTGCGGCCTGACACCATCCAAAGGTGAACATCGGACCGAGTGGGGGAATATGTAGCAGATCCGGCCTGCTTCGATAAGTGACCCCCATACCCTGAGTAAAGATCTACGCACACACATGCACCCACCTACACATACCATGGCTTGACCTCAAAGCTGACCCCCTGGCTTGGCCAAATACCACCTGCCATGTTATCTGATGGAATTACAAACTAAGCAAAAAAGTTGACAACTTGAGTAAAGCCAAAGCCAAAGTTTATCAGGATTACTGCTGAGACACCTTGGATCCCAACACTAAGTGCTCTTATCCATAAACAGACCTCAACCATAAATTCCTAAGGGACAAAAGGTTACCTGCAGGTACTTTTTGAAAGAACAACAGCACCCCCTTTTGGTGCTAACTGCCATGGAATGATCAGTGATGGATATAAATGAAAACTTGTTACGGAATTAAACTTTCTCTCTTTCAGAAATATGAAAACATGGAATCAATGATTATGAGAACGGACCTCTGGACTACTCCGATCTCACCGTGCTCACGGTTGTCGTGTTTCTATATTGATTGTTTTCCTCTTGCCTACAAAAAGTTACACAATGAGTTTCATATAATCAAAGTTTACGTAGAATTAATTGTGTTTGTACTAAACCAAGTTACATCTGTTTGTATGTGTGATTTCTTTGATTAGATGTTTCTTTTCTTTAGATAAATTTTAATGTTAAAAATCTTCATAGTGACCAAGACAATGTTGTTCTCAAAATTACCAATGCATAATCACTTTAATGAATGAAATGAATGACTTGTAACAATGACTGTTTAGATTTCTTATGGAAAACAATATATTTGGGTATCTATTTACATATAAGCAAACATACATGTTTATACATAGATGGATATTATGTTATGTTGACTTAAGAGCAGCAAAGAGATTAATAGGAGTGTAAGTATGATACTCACAGAGCTTAAGAAAATGTCATGAATGTGTTTCTTTTATCTGTTCTCTCTACTGATTATTTCAACATTTAAAGTATTTCTCCCTTAATTGATTAAATAAGAGACAGAAGTTTATGGGGGAAATTAGTGCGTTTTTTTTTAGAAGTCCTTTTTTTCCTCGTCCTTTGTCCGAGACAAAGCCCACCTCTTTTCTGACGTTGAGCCCCAAAGGAACCAAGGGGATTGGCTGACTCTCCTGTCTTGTCACTTGACTCAGCCCTAACTGCCTTAACTCCACCCTTGTGGGAATCTTTAAAAACATCTACGCAGCTCATGAGTTCAGTTGGACTTTTTCCTAAGTTGGAAGTTTTTGCCAGCTGTTCAGTTCACACTTCGGCAGTTTTGCAGGGTAGCTGCTTTGCTCTCCGTTCTGCTTGAAAAGAACACTAATTTTTTTGGACTCCACTAGAGTCTCTCACCTCTCCAAGCTAAGACCTTTTTGTAGACTTTGTACAGAGAAGATCTGCAAAAAAGATTTGTCTCAAGTTACAGACATTTACTTAGTTTACAACAGTAATTCCATTCTTCGCTGCGGCCACAGCAAGTTCTTTGCTGATCGGGAACTGAGACTCCGAACCTCCACCCCAGCCTCGCTACATGCTCCAGAGCGAAACCACCTCTACAAGAGCCAACTGATGTTACGGCATCTGATCGAACACGGTTGAACTCCAGGTTGCTTCACAAGTTTGTGTCGCACGTCGAGTAAAGAAGCAAGATCTCTGGCGATGAAAACCCCTCTCGGGTCGTGTGCACTTCACCACTCCTTTGAATCTTCGAAAAGGCAAGTGGACCTCTACTAAGCTCTGACTGTGGTTCGGCAACGTGATCTCCTGACCCTTTTAAATCCCCAATTTTTGCTTGGTAAATTTTCTCCCCTTTTTGTTAGGCTCACTATAGGTTCCCAGTTTTAATTACCCTGCTTCCTCCATAAATTTCACATCTTATTATTCTAGCTCCTAATACTCAGTTCAAATGCTAATTAGAAGTCTTTTGTAGTCACATATATTTCTATACTCACTGCAGTTATAGTATCATTATTCTGAATACATTAATACATTTCCTTTAATTATTCAGTCAGCTATTCTTGTGTGTTTTCTGGTACATTCTGTGGTTTAAATAAGCGGTGATCTCTTGACATCAGGACAAGATTGATGAGGTAACTCATTTGGTTTTCCCTGACTTTTCCAATTTAATAAATTCAGGTGGTGCCCCCATTTTGTAAGGTAAAACAGACATAATATCCAAGTCCCATTTTCACAAATCCCGCTACAAAGGTATCACCTTTATTTTGAGTAATGACAAACCATTGCCCACCTTGGAAAGACCTCTTGACTTTTCCTCACCAGATGATGATGTGCAGAATTATCCTACAGTCTTCCCTGTACATGTCATGATATATGCTAAGACTCAATATTTGGAACATGTCTACACAGTGGATTTCTATAATTATTATTTACACATCCTCAGGGCTATATTCTGAATTTCTTTGTGAATTTGCGGATTTCATCTCAAACCTGGTTGTTTTATTAGACAAAGCATTAGGTGTCAGAGACTTTAATATAAATTTTGAAAATCCACAGGAGCCTCTGAGACCTGCAATACACCTGGTGGTGCAACCTGGACACATCTTCAGTGACTCTCCTGAGATCACTGGGTGTTTTGGGTC
>JANCOA010260830.1:0-10295 GCA_024363135.1 Leptodoras oyakawai | reverse complement strand
AGTTGCCGGCTGGGCACCGGCTCCCCCATGACCCCGTAACTGGGAATAAGCGGTACAGAAAATGACTGACTGACTGAAAGGATGTTTGGTGATGATGACTTCATTTTTCCAAGATGATAATGCATCTTTCAAAAAACAAAAAACTAAAAAACTTTCCTTCAAGACAGACATAATATCAATGGCATGGCCGGCAAATAGTCTGGATCTCAGTCCAGTTGAAAATTGAAGAAAATTGTCAATGACAAGGACCAGCAATAAGAGACAGATGGAGCGGGATTGATGAAGAATACTGTTTGTCATTAGTTAAGTCCATGTCTCAGAGAATTCAAGCTGTTGAAAGCTAGAGGTGGTGCAACAAAGTACTAATGGTGCAGTGTTTTTCTCATGATTCCATAATATTTTCCTAGTTTTTATATTTTGTAAGGCTGGGATGCAGCTGTCGGCCATGCAAAACCCATTCCTTGAAGCTCTCTACACACTGTTTTTGAGCTAATCTGAAGGCCACCTGAAGTTTGGAGGTTTGTAACGATTGACTCTGCAGAAAGTTGGCAACCTCTGTGCACTATGCGCCTCAACATCCGCTGACCACACTCTGTCATTTTACATGGCCTACCACTTTGTGGCTGAGTTGCTGTCATACCTAATTGCTTTCACTTTGTTATAATACCACTGACAGTTGACTGTTGACGGTTAATGTGGTTAAAGTTAATGTGCTAATAACTTTAAATACAGTTGGGCAATGTAAATATGGCCATGTCTTTTTCATACAGTTTGAATTTTGTACCTCATTTAAATATTTTGCTGTTGTCTGGTTTTAACCACTTGCTTCTAGTTCTGGTTTATTTCCTCTTCCCCCTTTTTCACCCAGGTCAGGGAGTCGCATTTGACTGGCCCCTGAAGCTGTAGGAGGGTTTTTTATCCGCCTACATAGCCAAGACTGTCTGTTTATAGCATTATAGTTTTTATCAGGTATGGAAGCAGTCTCAGTACTTGTATTTGTAACAAAAGCCGACTTGCTGTCCACTGCCTACCTAGGCAGCTGTCTAAGTAGAGAGGATTCTAACCACCATGAAACCACCATTGAGATGCTCTAGTTGGACAGCAATTATGTAATCAGCTGTCCCTGCCCTCAGCAAGTCCTCTGTGTTTCTAGCATTTTAAAGCCATGGATGCTGACCACTTCTACTGGCTCATATCTTTTGAACATATTTTAAAAACAAGAATCACTTTCATCGAAGGAAATGTCAAATATGTAAGATAATTAAACCTAGACAATGATTGTACAGTTTATGAGCTTAAATGTAATGCATAGGGGTATGTTTCTATTTAAACCAGAGGACTACCTTAAGTTCAGTCATAAAAGGAGAGTGCCTAGAATGGGTTTAGTTTCAGTATGATGCATTTCAAGATAACACAATAAGCACTTTCTGTAAATATACCAAACCACTTAATTTTATTACTATCAAGTCTATCAGGATGTCTAATCGAGTGTTCAAACTGTTCCTGTTCTGCTTGGTGTCTTGTCTTATCTCACTCCATGTCCTCTCAAAGAAGTTCAGTAAAAGTTCCCTGCATGTTCCTGGCTGATCTGCTCCCTAAAAGAGTGGAAAGCACTGCATGTGAATGCTGAATAGTTTTAAAAAGTGTTCCCAGGATGATTCATTGTATGATATCCTCTATTTAAAATAAAGTGTCTAAAACAAGCTTTTTTCCTGTTTATTTAGAAGCCCATTAGTAAATCATATGTAGCTTTTTAGTCTAAAAGGTTATACAGAATCAAAATCAAAACAAAAATAACTGATTACCCCATGAAAGGGAAAATGATTATGTGACATAATTCTCACCTGTGTAACATTATGTTTACCTATTTGTGTGCGTTTCCTTGAGTAATCCGTTATTGAAACACACCAGGGTTTGACAAGGTGGTATTCACAAAACACACCCATTGAAGAGATACTGTTTATGAAGTGCTTTTGAGCAAATCTTTGTCCATTTTATCAGCTCCACTGACCACTTTGTAGTTTTACAGATAGAGACTGTAGTTCATCTGTTTTTCTGCAGGCTTTGTTGGCCCCATTTTATGCTGTACAAACTGTACAAAGTGGAGCAACTAGCTAGGTGTGTCTAATAGAGTGAACAGTGAATGGACACAGTGTTTAAAAACTTCAGCAGCACTGCAGTGTCTGATCCAATCATATGAGCAAAGCACCCACTAGCATACCACCAATTGGTATATAGAGTAAGAAATCAACAACAAAAAAGGGTCAGGAGACAGGTTGGGGAACTTAAAGACTTTTCAGCTCTTAAATAAACTTACCAGTGCCTGTTCTTAGCTCTCTCTTCTCAGTTCTCCCTTAAAGCCCTCATCTTACTGCACACAAACACAAATGAAGAAGGGGTTAATTGATAATCAGGTAGGGTTAATTGATGATTAGGTGTGCCAGCTTTTTTTGCCACTTCCGGCCTCGTCTCCCATTGCCAGATCAGTGCCTGATCATGCACCTGCTACATACCCCCACCGTCCAAACCAAATGGTGTGGAGAATACCATTTTCTTGCTGGACATGGGAGTCAAGGGGATCTGCCAGTATCCCTTAGATAAGTCCAGTGTCGAATAAAAATGAGCTAAGCCTAACCGCATGACCAGTTCGTCAATGTGAGGCATGGGATATACATCAAATTATAGACACTGCATTGACTTTACAATAGTCTACACAGAAGAGAACCAAAACAATAGGACTGCACTACTCACTGTGTGAGTACTCCTCAATTACCCGCAAATTGAGCATGGCTCAGAGAGTTCCTCTCTGACTGCCTGTTTTTCATGTTCAGGGAGACAATAGGGGCTCTCATCCCTCTCTGGAATTACCATTGCCAGTGCTGCTGATTCTGCCTTCCTCCACAGTTTTAGGAAGTTAATGTGATAATAGGTACCCCTATTGTACAACCAGGATTGATGTTCTTGAGCCTGTAGCAAACTCTCCTGTGTTACTGTGCCCAATATGTGGAGTTTTGCACTCAGTTTAAGAAAGTATGGTATTTTGTTTTTACTGTTAGAAGGTCCTTCATCCTAGTTTTCCCTCACAACATCTAGGATGCCGCGAGACATATGGCTGTAGAGCAATTAAAATGGGCAGAACCCTGTGGAGGCTTGCAGGACCTCTTGGACTGCAAACAACAGGGGCTCGAGCCACTTATGCCAATTTTTATCTTCCTTGTGAACTAATTTACAAATCATGTTTTTGAGTGTTCTATTAATTTGCTTAACAAGCCCATCTGTTGTGGATGATTAACCCTGGTACAAATTGATTTAATTCCCAACAGTTTGTAGAGTTTGTGAAATGTGCATAACAGAAACATTGTGCCCTGATCCATCAGGGATCCCAACCTGGGAGAATTACACTGAAGAGTGCCACCACAACACTGCATTCTGAGACGTTGTGTAGTGGCACTGCTTCCGGGGATCACATTGCATAGGGCACTGATGCACCCCAATGCCCTCACAGATGCTGTTTTTTGCATTTTTCATTGATAACAATCTGGTTGGTCTTTTTTATCTTTGGCACATAGAATCAATTAAGTGACTGATTTTCCAAAGTATTCCCAAGCCCATGTAGCTATGTTCAGCACAGTATGTTTTCACAATTGCCCCTTGGGGATGATTAAAGTTTTCTGAATCTTAATCTGAAAAACAGTAGCATGATTCTTTTATTTCTCAAACAATACTGCCTGAAGGCTTGATGTTCACGCAAATTCACCAACAGTTTCCTTGGACTTAATGCAATGAAATTTCCTCTGACTCCCTCAATCTTTAAATGACATAAACTGTAGATGGTGAAAGACTTTTCAATCCTGTGCAGAGAAACACTGTGTTTGCACTGAATGACAATTACGAAGTTTAAATAAAAATGACATTTGACTGCAAAAGACTGCTGTTTGTTTGGGGCGACACAGTGGCTTGGTGGGTAGCACTGTCGCCTCACAGCAAGAAGTTCCCAGGTTCAATCCCCGGGTGGGGCGGTCTGGGTCCTTTCTGTGTGGAGTCTGCATGTCCACCCCTTGTCTGCATGGGTTTACTCCCGGTACTCTGGTTTCCTCTCACAGTCCAAAGACATGCATGTTAGGTTGATTGGTGTCTCTAAAGTGGCCTGAGTGTGTGCCCTACGATGGATTGGCGCCCTGTCTAGGGTTGTTCCTGCCTTGCGCCCTATGCTGCCGTGACCCTGAAAAGGAATAAGCAGTTAAGAAAAAGAGTGAATGAATGATACTGCTGTTTGTCTCTTTTAATTGAGATATTTCTGATTTTTTTTCTTGTTTTCTTTTGGCTTGATTGAGATTGGGTGGAGCTATTTTTGGAATAGGTAAATATGTAAATGTTTGCACATTAGAATTTAGTTATAAGTAAAGATAAAAAATGGAACAAGAATCTTGATTTCCTCTTGTTGGAAATGAAGTCTGTTATTTTGCCAATACACCTTGATAAAACTTCCACAAAATATTTTACCCACTAGGATTTTTTTTACATAGTATTGGTCTTCTTCAGCTACCATACTTGATGACACCTGAAAATGTAAACCAAGCTAAAACTGTATTTACTTTTATTAAGTGTAAACATTCAAACTTAGTTTTACAATAGTAGCTAACAGTTTCGATTTTTGAGAAAGGAACTGGAATTAACAGAATAAATGGACTTAATAATAATGCTCACCATTTGTAGTAATAATAATGTTCAACATTTCAGCAATGTTCAGTATCTCCCCTTCAAATATTAGATGCCTTGTCCTGATCTCCTTAAATGAAGGGTTACTGCAAATAAGTATAAACTTATACTGACTGATCAGCTTTATCCTATTCTGAAATATTTCTATCATTATGGGAGTGGTCTGTTTCAGAATTACAATGATGACATGCATATGAAAAGAAAAAGACTTTCACGGTCACCCACATGTGAAACGAAAACCCCCCAAAAAAACGAAACCCATTCTCACACAGATCTTTTGGACCTGACAATTTTGCAATATCTAACCTTTCACACATTTTATGTCCAGAAAAGTTGTGGTGGGGTCAATGGACTGCAGCCATTTTCTTCATAAGCCATTTGAATCCACAATCCAGAGTGTGATAAAGTGTCTTATAAAGAACACTATGTTCAGGCAGTGTCTTCATAACACTTGACGACTCACGCCAAAACTTTTCATACCTCTGACATGTTGACACAAAGCTAAATCTAATCCTAACCCTAACCCTAGGTCACAAATCATCAATGATTGTGGATCTTCACATTGCAGTGAGTGCTGACAGTAGAGTTTAACAATGAGTATAGTATTTACTGTATTTATATTGCTATGCTTATAGAGATGTTAGGCTGTTCCTTTTGACTGACAGGAACAGTGATATAGATATAGGGTGGCAGTGTACAAGACAGAAAAACAAGCAACCCGTTCTTACAATCTTTATTTACAATGTTCATGAGTTTCATTCTCCTCTAATTCTCCATATAAATACCAGATTGTGCTATCAAACTTGAGTTTGAGAGAACTCCATCCACCCCACCCCATCGCCCTTTCAAGGTCAGTATCAAATTTTATTCCATCAGCTCCCAGAAGCATGCACAATGGGATTTTGTTTTTCATTTCAGCTTTAGTTGCCAAGAATGTACATACACTTTTCCAAGTTATAATTGACTCAGGGAGACATTACCACAAGATTTGTCCAAGGCCCAACTCTGTTTGCTCAATGGAAAAAAACAAAAAACAACTAGTTGATCTAATGCTGAATAGCATAAAGGAAGTAGTTTGGAAAGCCTGATGACATTTTAATTTATAAAGTCAACAGGAAGAATACTTATCCACTCAGGCATAGTGTTACTGGAAACACTCTTTAAAAAATGAACAAGAATGAGCACGTACTTTTACATACATCTTTCACATATCACCTGTTTCTTGAGGGTATTAATAATAAGTTGTGCACACTGTATACATTACATTACAAGTTTAATCAATACCTTGAGGGAAAAGAAAGAACAAAGAACTTAAATTCAAAATACATAAAAGGTTCAAATGTCAGAATGGGTAATGGGTATAAAATACGATTTAAAAAAAAAGAAAAGAAAAGAAAACCCAAGAAAAGGTTTTAAAATCCTTTAACATCTTGCTTCAGAAGATTCTTTGAAGAATCCAAAGATAGTTTCAGAAATGCAAAGTTAAAGTTTATTAGGATTGTCAAGTTGTAGTTATTAATACAGTGTTGGAAATTTACACTACAAATGAAGTCTTCTTTTGGCATCAACATTCATCAACATTTTGGCCACACGCTGGTCATGATTGGCCAGGTCTCCATAAAGAATGACAGTTGAAAGCTACTATAAATTCTGGTGCTTTAGTGCTGCTTTGTAACTGGTTTTCCAGGGGCTCTTGAAAGGATCCTGAATTGTACTAAGCAAAAGGATATTTTAGCCCCAAGTTAGGTTGCCTCTGCCTCTGCCTCTTTTTTGCTCATTTTTATTAAGGATGTCAACAAGTCTGACATTGCTTTTACAATGGAAATTAAAACATACCATGCGGGTGAAGGAGGCATATATTTATGGTTCATACCTAGGTATTAAATAGTTATGTGTGTGGGAGAGAAATGGCGATGACAAGCTAATCTAGATTGACTCAATAGAATGCTGAACCTTTAATTTTCAAAGAAAAGAAAACCATAATACAAATGAAGAGGCCAGAATTCCTCTCTGAAAGTGTCAACAAGATGTCTTGGAGTTTAGTGTGTGTGTGTGTGTGTGTGAGAGAGAGAGAGAGAGAGAAAGAGAGACTATGTTTTTATTGCTTTGCTTTTCCCCACAAGTATAGGAATATTTGATATTGTTGACCTTGTGGGGACCTTGGGAACATTTTCCTGGTCCCCATAAAGGAAGTTGTTTTTTTGTTGTAGTTTTTAACAAAAATAAGAAAAATAAAAGAGCCAAATAAGTTTTGTCTGTGTGTGTGTGTGTGTGTGTGTGTGTGTGTGTGTGTGTGTACGTATGCGTGCAAAGAAAGTGTTGCTCTACAGTTTTACTGTGGATACACATCTATCAACGGCATTTCAGCTAAGCCAAAACTGTCTTATCCTTGCGGAAGTGTTAGGATAAAACTGACAATATGTGTTTGTGCAATGTGATCCAGAGAGCTGAGTGTGATAATGAAAGAGATTTTCCATTCTTGAAAAACTCTTTCTGTATAAAGTATGAACTGACAGTTTGGTTTGCTGATCAGGCCCAGATAACCCAGATAACTGCTCAAACCTTTAGCCATTAATTTAATGTAAATATACATTAAATTAAACAAGATTAACATTAAGCAACTCACAGTAAGCTTTTTTCTTATTCTTGTCTTTGTTTCTGTTTACAATTCAATCTTCAATATATGATAAACATTCAGAGGAACAGCTGGATGCTCCTGACTATTTCTGTAAGCTAAATGGGATTTGGTGCACTGATTAAAAAGAAGTCACATAAAAAAATGTCAGACCTGAGCATTTACATGTGAGCAAAGAACATCGCAAAGTAAATGGGTGGTGAGCTTCTTTGTGAGTATAACACAAAGCTCTGTAAAAGTCTGGCTTAAATTAACCTTGGAAAGACTTTCAAAAGAGAAGTTTCTTGGATATTTACTGGCTTTCCATCAAACAGGATGGCAGGTAAAATTCTTAAAATGCAATAAAATCTGAAATCTGTAATTTGTTAATTCATTTGAAACTTTATTTAACAGAAAAAAAAAGTTTTCAGTGTTTTCAATAATTAACTTAATTTTATAAAATTTTGTTATGCAGCGGTAAATAGAAGCAACGACGGAGACATAGATGCAGAACAAGAAGGCACTTTAATCGCACAATAGTTAGTGAACGTTGGAGCGCTGAAGGTCTCGGGCAATGAGATGATTGGCAGGGTGATGTCCGGAGAAGTGGGCGTCGCGAAGACCCTGCAGGGAGATAACGCACAGAGACATGGAGGCACGTGGAAGCGCTGAGACGAGACGAGAGGCAGGGTGATGTCCAAAGAAGCGGGCGTCGCGAAGATTCTGCCGGCAGATGAAGCATGCAGGCGTGGCGCGTGGAAGCGCTGAGATGACATGAAAGGCAGGGTGTCGTCCGAAAAAGCGGGCATCACTAAGATTCTGCCGGGAGATGAAGCACGCAGGCGTGGCGCGTGGGAGCGCCGAGGCGCAGTGCTCCGGGACCTCCAATCTGGTCCTATCCAGTCAGTCCGGTCAATACTTCCCGCCCGAGTCCGGAAGAGACGACCTATAAGTAGGGACAGGAACCGGAAGTAGGCGGGAACAAAGAGACGGGAAACGGAAGTGGGCATGGTCTTGCGGTTCCTGACAAATTTAAATTCAAAATGGTTATTCAGGTATCACTGGAAGGTTCCAGAATTAGCAGTTTAACTGGTAACAGGTGAGATAATCATGATTGAGTATAAAAGGAGCATCCACCAAAGGCTTAGTCTTTACAAGCAAGGATGGGTTGTCATTCAGGGGGTCTGTTTCAGGTTTTATTGCATTTTTAGAAGGTTTTCTTCAAAAGAACTTTGTTAAAAAATGATTAGCAATGATGAAGGTTTAATACAAACAAAAAAATGTGAAAGAGACAATAGCAAATATCCATTAAACAAATCAACTCAAACTATATTTTGTTGGAAATTTGTTGTGCAGCATGAAGTGAATTATGTTAATGTCAAAGCAGTGGTCAATATCACACATTGGCTTACATTTAACTAGGGACCTAGAAAAAGTGCAGAATATTTAATATTAAATAGTCAAGTTATGGAACTTTTACTTTCTTTCTTCCGAATATGTCAGTGTGGTCTCAGACTTTTGGGTCCCTCTGTATACAACATTAAGTAATTTTCCAGAATGTGCAAAAGTATTCATACCCCTTGAACCCACATTTCTGTTTCACAATGTCTGAAAAGTGTGGTGTGCATTTGTATTCAGTCCCCTGTACTCTGATACCCCTAAATAAAATCCAGCCTTTAGAAGTCACCTATGTGTAATTGTGTCCACCTGTGTGTAATACAGCTGTTCTGTGAAGGCCTCAGAGGTTTGTTAGAGAACATTAGTGAACAAACAGCATCATGAAAACAAAGGAACACACCAGACAGGTAAGGGATAAAGTTGTAAAGCAGGGTTAGGTTATAAAAAAAATATCTCAAGCTATGAACGTCTCACAGAGCACTGTTCAGTCCATCATCTCAAAATGGAAGGAGTGTGGCACAACTGCAAACCTACCAAGACATGGCCATCCACCTAAACTGACAGCCCAGGCAATGAGAGCACTAATTAGAGAGGCAGCCAAGAGGCCCATGGTCATTCTGGAGGAGCTGCAGAGCTCCGCAGATCAGGTGGGAGAATCTGTCAACAGGACAACTATTAGTCATGTACTCCACAAATCTGGCCTTTATGGAAGAGTGACAAGAAGAAAGCCATTCCCATTTGCAGTTTGCCACAAGCCATGTAGGAGACACAGCATACATGTGGAAGAATGTGTTCTGGTCAGATGAGACCAAAGCTGAAGTTTTTGGCAGAATGTGTGGCAGAAAACTAACACCACACAGGGGGGCTCAATTCAAATGCACTTTTCAGATTTTTATTTATTAAATGGATCATTGTCTTTTCACTTCACAATTACTTTGAATTACTTTGTGCTGGTCTATCATATAAAATGTGGGTGTAATGTGACAAAATCTGGAAAAGTTCAAGGCACTGTAGAACAGATGGTTACTTATGTAAATGTGGGTCTACTACAAAGTGGAGGAACACGAGGTTGGTTTTCCTTTGAAGTCATTTCCTTGCTGAGCTCAAAGTCATCGTGATCTCATTTACACAACACATTAAGCACCTCCGTTTACATCATTTTGGCTATTCTAGTCAACTTCCACTTAGTCACAGAACCATGGTTAACTTCTGTTGTACTTCCTTTCTTTCTGGACTGCCAAGGCACCTTCCCTGGGAATTAGTTGAGGCTGTGCATCCAATGTATCACAAGGGTACTAACATCCTTGTGACGTACCTTGACAGACAATAATAGACAGAATAGTGCCAAGACCCCACTTTACTGAAATCGATCTTGTTCTTTAGGTCATTTAACATTTAGACTTCTCTCTGTGGGCGGCACGGTGGCGCAGTGGATAGCACCGTTGCCTCACAGCAAGAAGGACCCAGGTTCGATCCCTGGGAGGGGCGACCTGGGAAATTTCTGTGTGGAGTTTGCATGTTCTCCCCGTGTCTGCGTGGGTTTCCTCTGGGTACTCCGGTTTCC
>JANCOA010260519.1:0-10296 GCA_024363135.1 Leptodoras oyakawai | reverse complement strand
ATTTTTTTTTTTTTTTTTAGAAGATTTGCCTTTGCCTTTGTTTGTTTTGTCTCTTTTCCTTCCTCCCTTTGTGTTTGAGGCTGCTTATTGCATTACTTGTGTTTGCCCTTTTCCGGTTATAAGGCGTCCTGCTCCCAGCAGTTGCCAAACCCCGTTTAGCTCGCGATGCTCTTAACTCACATGCAATTCACCTTCCTTTTTTCGTTGGGCCTGCATTTATCTTTCCTTTTCACTTTTTGCTTGGGCTGGCCCGCCCCATTCTTAGTTACTCCCTCAGTTTTCTTTCATGTCAAAAAAATGCATTTGGGTCCTCTACCCCGACCGTAACACAAATGTTTTCTCCTTCATCTTTTTGTTAATTTGATATCAACACCAAAAGAAGTGTTACTGTAACACTTTATTAACATTTTCACTGTCATAAATGCATCCTGCTACTGAGATTGAAGTAAACTGCTCAGATATGGATTTTTTTTGCAGTGAAATATGAATTTGCAGCTGGCTTGCAGAATATTCCTACATACCCTCAATGTGAGCCAACAGTGTGGCGCCAGTCAATTAAATTAGAAAGTTCACCTTTCCCGCTAATGATTTTGTGACTGTTGTACAAATTGTCATCAAGAGAGCTTACTTGCTGGTTTTGGATTGAAATTTGGTTTTGTGCTTTTGCTGGTTTCATACTTGTGCTGATAGTGAGGGTTTGAAAGTGAGGGGCTGGAAGTGTGGCACAGCAGGTCTGCAGCTGGTTACTACTGGAAGCAATAGGAATCACTAGATTCTTTAACATATGGGTGAAATAAAGCATATACAGTTGATATAAAAAGTGTACACACCATTGTTAATATTGCAGGCTGCTTTCAAAAATTAAAGCAAGGTAAAGTCATGTTTTGTTCCGACCCCCATGCAGACATTTTACCCTTACAGAATGTGTGGCAAATTCACATTTTATGTATCTGTGAAGCTAAGCCTCTTAAATTCAAAAATATAAAACACTGCTGAAGGAACAAGAAAAACACATTTCATTAGCCTATTGAATAAGGATCTGTAACGCCTACAATGGTGACAGAATATCACACAGAATGATTTGTTCTTCACTTTTCTTCACTTTTTCCCTGAATTTCTTACATATAAAATCTGATATGTACAGTTTCTGGAAGCTTGTTAATCAACGATCAAAACACCACAACAAACTTTTGAAAGCAATGTTTCATTTTTCCTGAGATAGGCAGTGTTTTGCATTTTGCAGTGCATATTATAATTATAAAAAAAAGTGTTAGAAATTGAGGTAACTATTAACTGTAATTTACTGTTTAGTTTAGTCTGTTTAGTATGTCTGAGCTGGGTGTCTCATTACTAAGTTGAACCCCAAGTGCAAGATTGACTGTTATAAAGTTGTCACATGGCATGAACTGCTAAACAGAGAATGCAGAGGAGATTCGAACATGTTTTGGCCCATGTTTGCCACTAATGGCAAATTGTTTCCAGAAGGTACTATATGTTTGGCGCCCTTGCGCTCAGAGTTGCCGGCTGGGCACCGGCTCCCCCGTGACCCCGTAACTGGGAATAAGCGGTACAGAAAATGACTGACTGACTATATGTTTGGCACTAACTGTGGTGGCAAACCATTGGTGAACATGTTTGCCAGTAGTGGCAAACTTATTATTGTTAATGTTGTTAGAAGTTTCTGTAATGATCCCACACTGAAGGTTGGAGTAAAAGTCAATTTTCACAGACATACAAAAACATAAAACAAAGTAGAGCTCAGAGCATGGTGAACAAAAATAACAGGAGGGTACCAAAGGCAAAAACAAGAACAGTCCAAAGCTCAGAAGATGTCCAAAAATGTGAAGAGAAGGCAGGGCAGGAGACACTAAAGTCTGGCAGCACCAACTGGGAAAAAACTGGAACAAAGTAACAAACGTGATAACGGGTAAAACAAGGTTCAAAGAAGTGGCAAAGTTCATAAGGTAAGTGAAACAAAAACAAATGGATTCCGCTTACTGACATGAAATGTCGGGTGAAACTTGCTGTGGCGTGGCATCTGGACCCTGTAAGAGACGTCACTGATTTGTTTGACAATAGGAAACAGACCGATGTACCTGGGACTTAACTTCTTGATTCCTGTGGGATTGCTGAAGGCATTGGTGGAGACCCAGACTCAGTTCCCTGGCTGGTAGACTGGAGTGGCCTTTTGCCTACTGCCTTCTTCATCTGGGCGATGGCACGTGAGACCTGATCATGCGTGAGGGACCAGACCTGTTCACTCTTCCTGAACTACTTGTCTATGCTGGGAGTGTCAGTGGGCATGGCATTCCCTGGATACAGTAGAGGCTGGTGACCCAGAATGACCTCGAAGGGGGTTAACGGCGGCCAGTGGCTGTGTGCTGAGAAGGCAGGGCAAGAGACACTATAGTCTGGCAGCAACAACTGGAAAAAAATGGGAACAAAGTAAAATATGTGAGAACGGGTAAGACAAGGTTCAAAGAAGTGGCAAAGTCCATAAGGTAAGTGAAACAAAAACAAATACTTAACTTGGCTTATCAATGAGGCAGATGCAAAGGATCCGTAGCGAGAGCTTACTGTTGATTCAGGCTGGGGAGAGTTTGCTGTGTCCTTTTGTTCTCCCCAGCACGGGCCCCAGGCTGATTGCGCTCATTGCTGGCAGGTGCTCATCGTTGTGGCCTGTTCATGGGAGCTGAAATGCGATCACCTTTTTGTAGGGCCCTTTTTGGTAAGGACAATGACAATAACAGGGTTGCAAAAGGGAGCAAACTATGTAAACAGACAAAATGACTGTTGTGCACCTTTAAGTGTTTGTCATAAATATAACATATTGTGTGTGACATAATCTGCAGACAATGGTATAGGGGAAAAAAGACAACACAGTAGAAGACACTGGATCTAGTGCTATTATTATGTTATTTATTATGAATTTCACCGAGGGTGACATGGTGGCTCGGTGGGTAGCACCATTGCGATTACGATTGCGCCATTGATCTACTGGCTACCCCGGGCCACGCCTTACCCTCTCTCACTCAAAGAAACAAAGATTACGCAGGAATACATCCAGGAAGCTCTTCAGAACAGTTTCATCCATCCTTCCAAGTCCCCTGCCGGCTCAAGTTTCTTTTTCGTACCCAAAAAAGACAGCTCTCTGAGGCCTTGTATAGACTACCATGAATTCAATAAGGTTAGCAAGAGGTATACCTACCCTATTCCTCTCGTCCCCTCAGCATTGGAACAATTAAGATCCACCAAGCTCTTCACTAAGCTCGACCTCCACAGTGCGTACAATCTGGTCCGGATCAAAGAAAGGGATGAGTGGAAAACCGCCTTCAGTACCTCATCTGGCCACTACGAGTACATGGTCATGCCTTTTGGGCTCACCAATGCCCCGGCAGTTTTCCAGTGCCTTGTCAATGACGTCCTCCGGGAGTTCCTGGGAACCTGTGTCATCGTGTACCTAGATGATATCTTGATCTACTCCCCGGATCTCTCAACCCACGTCGCCAACACCAAGAGAGTCATTCGCACCCTGCTGCAGAACGGCCTCTACATTAAAGCTGAGACGTGCGAGTTTGATCAGGAGAGCATCGCCTTCCTGGCTACCTGATTAGCGCTCAAGGGGTCAAGATGGACCCCGCTAAAGTGGACGCTATCCTGGAGTGGACCACACCCCGCACCAAGCTTCAGAGCTTCCAAGGGTCCGCCAACTTTTTCCGACGTTTCATCGGAAAAAGGTGTTCTGTCACGCTCTCTCCTGGGAAATTGACAAGAGAATCCACAGTGCTAATGCCAGCAACCCTCCTCCCATTGAGGAACTCATCATGTCCGTGCACACCAACCCTGCTGCCGGTAACCCAGGGGAGAAAAGGACCGCTGAGAGACTCAGGAGCAAGTACTGGTGGCCTACTCTGAGGAAGGACACTAATAATGTTATCGCCTCATGCGCCACATGCGCCGCTTCCAAGACTCCACGCAGGCTTCCCGCCGGCAAGCTCCTTCCACTGCCTGTGCCTAACCGTCCGTGGAGCCATTTAGCCATTGATTTCGTCACCGATCTCCCACAGTCTGAGGGCAACTCTGTCATTCTCACTGTAGTCGACAGGTTTTCTAAAGGAGTAAAATTCCTGGCTCTTCCGGCACTTCCTTCCGCCTTCCAAACAGCCGAACTCCTATTAAACAAGGTTTTCCATCACTACAGCCTCCCTGAAGATATCGTTTCTGACTATGGTCCACAATTCACCTCCGCAGTCTGGGTAGCCTTTGTTAAAAAACTGGGAGCCTCCATCAGTCTAACCTCGGGATACCACCCCGAATCTAATGGTCAGTGCGAACGCACCAACCAGGAGCTAGGCAGGTTCCTGAGGACATATTGTCAAAACAACCAGCATGATTGGGCCACATATCTCCCTTGGGCTGAGATCGCGCAGAACTCCCTGATAATAGTCTGTTCCTCCTCCCAGTGTGCCCACTCCTCTCCCTAGGGGCAATCCTCCTCGCCCCTTAGCTCCTCCTAGGCACACTGCCACTCCCATTCCTCGTTCTAGAGGCCGACTTCCCCCGTTGGCCTAGTCTATCTTCCCCGTCCTACCATCCCCGAGAGGGTCCTAGTCGGCCCCTCTGGTGTCCCCATAACAACCTCTTCGGGAGGGGACCACACCCACTTCCCTTCCTCGCTCCTCTAGTCCCCCCTTTTAATTTCTGTTCTCTCTCCTCACTGGGTGTGGCTGTCTCTACTTCTGGTTCCGTTCCCTATTTCTAGGTCTCCTCTTCTGGACTGGCTTTGCGAAGTATTGGTTTGCCCAGCCTACCTATCTGAGCGTTTTTTAACTATCTAGCATAGTGATTGTCTTGTCCTGTTTTTTCCTCGTTCTAGTGAGTGTTTGATTCTCTTTCCCGTGCGAGTGGTTTCCCGAGTGCTTGGTGAGTGTGTGCCTTGTTGTGTTTGCATGTTTGGCATGTGAGTGTGATCCCCGCGTGCTTGTGTGTGCTTGTTTGGCTTCCCTGCCATTTTGTACTGTGCTCTTCCCGTCGTTTGTCCTTTTCGTAGCTTAGGCTTTTTCCTTTCTTGTTTTAGCAGCTTTCCCTTTTCAGTTGCAGTGTGACGGGTCGGCTGGCTGCTGTGCTTTGGTTTGCAGCACCAGAGCCTCAGCCTATATTCCCTACACCCTTTTTTGTATATAGAGTACTAACCTCACGTTTCTCTTTGTCTAGGCACTCTCCTTTGACTAACCTGCGGTGTCCCAGACCCCTCTCTCTCTCTCCTCCGCTTTCACTGCTACTCTCCTAGTATCTCTTTTCACCCTCGCTCACCCAGGCACACGTAGCCAGTCCCACTTGCTTCATTTCCCTCCTGTTCTGTCTCCAGAGCCTTTCCGCTCTGTCTCCTGTCCTGTCTCCGGAGCCCTTCCGCTCCATTTTCCCAGCTTCCTTCACTGTCTGATCTCTTCCTCTCCTTCGGACAGCTGTTCTCCTCCTCTTTCCCTTTTCCCTATGCTCATACGAAGTGTTTGTTATTTTGGGCTGGTCTGTTCCCTGTGCTTTATCTCCCGGCAGATTCCCCACGACGCCCGCTTCCCCTGCTGTCACCCTGCCTCCCGTCTTGTCTCCTGGAACCTCCAAGCACAGTGCTTCCTCTCCTGATCTCCTTCCCTGCCTATTGCTTTCATCAGCCTCATTTCGTTGCTCAGTCCTGTTCATCTCTTATCAATTCAATAAACTTGGACTTTTATTGTTCTGCATCAGCGTCTCCTCATCCTCTGTTCATCCCAGTTCATAACACAGTTATTGTATTGGCTATGTCTTGTTCTTCATGGTTTGTGTAGTTTAGGAATTTGTATGGCTAATTTCTAGCATTATCATAGCTTAAAGTAGCTTGAATTCAGATCTACCAGCACTAACTGGTATTCCAAGTTAATGACTAAGCACTTAATCACTAATGTAAAAATGGGTAATCACTCTGGAAAAGAGTGTGCTAAATGCCATAAATATAAATGTAAATGGGGTTTGTAAAATGGTCCAATCTGCTGAATCACCATTGGCATCCTGTATGCTATAAGTGTGGTAACAACTTTGAGTTACTGCTCATTCAAGTGCTCTTGAAAGAGGTGGATCTTCAGTCAGCGTTTGAAGATAGCAAGTTACTCCTCTGTATGGACACTCAGGGGGAGTTTTTTCCACCACCTTGGTGCCAGGACAGAAAAGCCTGGATGTTTGCCTGGGTATGCATTAAGCTTTGACCATTACCATTAGGTAGGGAGGGGCTGGACCGATTTTGGATTTGTAGGCCACCATCAGTTTTATAGCCAGTGAAGGCTGTGCTGCAGTGGCGTGACATGGCTGAATTTGGGAAGATTGAATATAATACAGCTGCAGCATTCTGGATAGGTTGCAGAGGCCTGATGGTATGCATAGGAAGGCCAGCTAGGAGGGAGTTGTAGTAATCAAGTCTCGGGATGACAAGAGACTGAACAAGTACCTGGGTGGCCTCCCATGAGAGAAATGGTTTAATTCTCTGAATGTTGTAAAGGAGAAATCTGGATGACTGGTCATATTAGCAATGACCTGAGAACGAGAGGTGATCATCTACAACTACTGCAAGGCTACATGCTTCTGAAGAAGGAGTGATTATGGTGTTTTCAAAGCAAATAGAGATATGAAGGCCTGCAGCTCTCAGTATGTTTGGATTAAGCTTGAGGTGTTGGGCTGAATGAAGCAATGAAGCAATGTCTGCTAAACATGCTGAGATCCAAGCTAAAACCTGATTATCAGAAGGATGAAAAGAAAGGATGAGCTGAGTATCTTTGGCATAACAATGGTAGGAAAAGCCATGTTAAGAGATGACATCTCCCACTGAGCGAGTGTATAGTGAACATAGAAGAGGACCCAGCACTGAGCCTTGTGGGACACAAGAAGAGATTGCATGGAGTGGATGTTGAGCCACTCCATGTTATTTCGTAGGAGTGCCGTTCCAGGTAGGACTTGAACCACTTCCGTGTTGAGCCATTGGTGCCAAGATTTGAAAGGTTGGACAGAAGGATGTCATGGTTGACTGTGTCAAATGCAGCTTAGAGTTCAAGAAGAATCAGGACCGATGATAACCCAGCTGACCGTGCAGCATAGAGGTTCTCTGTCACTGCAATGAGTGCATTCTCAGTGGAATGTTCTGGTTTGAAGCCAGACTGGTTTGGGTCCTGAAGTTGGTTCTGGGAGAGGAAGAAATTGATTGTAGACAGCACGTTCAAAAAATTTTGTGAGGAAAGAGAGGAGGGATACAGTTATGTAGTTGCTGATGTTGGTCCTGTCAAGATTGGGTTTCTTTAGGATGGGTACCACTCTAGCAACCTTGACTGAAGATGGTACAATTCATGAGGATAAGGAGCTGTTGTTGATTGAAGAGATGATGGGTAGGAGCTCCTGTGAAATTGTCTGGAGCAGTGTGGATGGGATGGGATCCAGAGGACATGTTATGGGACTGCTGGATGTCAACAGCTAGAGAACGTCCTCAGTTGAGAGAGGTGGATGAAGGAGGAGGGGCCAATGCCTCCAGTTTCTGCTGCCAATGCCTCCAGTTTCTTTCTGTAGAAGGAACACTTTGAAGTTGAAGAACATGGCAAGGAGAGATTGCTCCCCCCCTTGTTTCTTGGTGATGGTAAGCTGCAGCCTGATGAATGCCACACTGGAGAGGCAGGGATTAACTAAACAGCCCCAATGAACTGAGGAGGGGAAACACAGGAGTGAGAACGCAGAAAGAAGAGACTGGAAGTTGTCCCCTGCGGAGAAGAGGGACAGGAAGGAAGGTGGAGAGAAAGGAGAGAGAGACACTGAAAGGAGTGAGCAAGGGGAGAGAGAGAAAGAGTGACGAGGCGATCCCGGGTGAGCATGGAAGAAAAGAGAGAGCTAGAGAGAAAGGCAGCTAAGGATAGAGGAAGAGAGATAGGGCTGGGACACCGCGGGTTAGTACGTGGGAAAACAGAGAAAGCATGCGGTGGAGTTAGTACGCTATGTACAAAGAGAGAGAGGGAAATCATAAACCGGCGCGCTCGCCACGTTTACTGGCGCTGCCAGCCAATAAGCCGCGACTGACCAACTCAACACACTGCAAATTAAATGGGAACGCTCCTACACACACAGGAAAAGGAAATTGGAAGAATAAATTAAATAACAAACGGAGCACTAGACACTAAAGAGTCAAACACACAAGTACACAAACACTCGGCAAACGCACACCAGAAGACACTCACCACAGGCACACTACGAGGCCAAAAACGGAACAGGGAACAAGAGACGGTCGAAGGCAAGGAAATAGATCGCAAGACGAAAACGCTCAGTACGTGACGGGGCAACAATACTTCACAAAGCCAGTCGGGAAATGGGAAATATTTATAGAAAAAGGAGCCCAGAAATAGCGATCAGAACATGTGACGGGAGTAGGGCGAGAGGAGGAAGTGGGCGTGGCCTGAGGGCTTCTAACAGATACAAGGCAATTAGCTTATTGTTTTTGGATAAAAAAAATTAAAAGACAAAAAATTAAAAATAAAAAAGCTGTTAGTCATGGTACACTGATATAACAGACATTTAAAGGCTTGTTTCAAGTGACAAGCTGTATTACATTATGTATCTTCTGGTTCCTGAGCTTTATTATAATAAATAATGCTCTGACCTGTAACTAAACCTGTGCAAGAATTTGTGGCCATGGATCCACAAACAGCCATTCCAAGAGCTGATGAGGCCATTTACCACAAGGTGCTGGTGAAAGGCTCCAGACTTTTCACCAGCAGAACATCTGGCACATCATGATATGAAAAATCCAGCAAAGAAGATCAGAGTTCAAAGGCTCAGTCCAAAAAATAAATGTGAACTCAAAAGACCAGAGCGTGGAGGGAAAGTAAAGAAAGTTGCATGAGGCTCTTTTATACTCCTCAGGGTAGCTTGATGAGCAATCAGACATGGCCGCCAGCAGGTGTGCCCAATTTGCAAGGCCCTGTGGGAGATGGAGTCTGGTCCACTTGGTATTGTAATGCTACGGCTTGAGGTAACCAGGGTCAGCTTGGTAATGTCAGGCCTTATAGAGATTTGATGGTAAGGGGTTCCTCCAAGGTAATAAATACACTATATTGCCAGTATGTGCTCATCTATCTTCACATGTATATGAGCTTGAGTGACATCCCATTCTTAATCCATTGGGTTTATTATTATCATGCACATCATTATAATGCTTTGCAGCTATAACAGCTTCACCTCTTCTGGGAAGGCTTTCCGCAAGGTTTAGGAGTGTGTTTATGGGAATTTTTGACTTCTTTCAGAAGTGCATTTGTGAGGTCAGACACTGATGTTGGACGAGAAGGCCTGGCTTGCAGCCTTTGCTTTAATTCATCCCAAAGGTGTTCTGTCGGGTTGAGGTCAGGACTCAACCATGCCAGTCCAGTTCTTCCACACCAAACTCACTCATCCATGTCTTTATGGACCTTGCTTTGTGCACTGCTTCACAGTCATGTTGGAACAGGAAGGGGCCATCCCCAAACTGTTCCCACAAAAATGGGAGCATGAAATTGTCCAAAATCTCTTGTTATGCTGAAGCATTAAGAATTCCTTTCACTGTAACTAAGGGCCCGAGCCCAATGCCTGAAAAACTATGCCACACCATAATCCCCCCTCCACCAAACTTTACACTTGGCATAATGCAGTCAGACAAGCACCGTTCTCCTGGCAACTGCCAAACCCAGACTCCTCCATCAGATTTCCAGAAGCGTGATTTATCACTCCAGATAACACGTCTCCACTTCTCTACAGTCCAGTGGTGGCATGCTTTACACCACTGCATCCGACACTTTGCATTGCGCTTGGTGATGTAAGGCTTGGATGTAGCAGCTCAGCCATAGAAACCCATAGCAAGAGCTTCTCTATGCATTGCTGTTGAGGTTTGGAGGTCTGTAGCAATTTACTCTTCACAAATTTGGCAACCTTTGAGCACTATGGGCCTCAGTATCCGCTGACCCCACTCTATCATTTTACATGGACTACATGGATTTACTGGAGTTGCTGTCGTTCCCAATCACTTCCACTTTGCTATAATACCACTGACAGTTGACTCTGGGCGGCACGGTGGCGCAGTGGATAGCGCTGTCGCCTCACAGCAAGAAGGACCTGGGTTCGATCCCCGGATGGGGGAAATTTCTGTGTGGAGTTTGCATGTTCTTCCCGTGTTCGTGTGGGTTTCCTCCGGTTTCCTCCCACAGTCCAAAGACATGCAGGTAGGTGAATTGGTGATGGGAAAAGTGGCCCTTAGTGTGTGAA
>JANCOA010259596.1:0-10307 GCA_024363135.1 Leptodoras oyakawai | reverse complement strand
AAAACATTTAAGTGTGACAAACATGCAAAAAATCAGGAAATCAGGAAGGGGGCAAACACTTTTTCACACCACTGTATTGTTATTTTTTAAGAACTTATTTCTGTTATCAAAGCTCATTTTCCTAAACCTCCTACATTTCTTCAGTGAATATGGTCTGTCAGAATTTTCTGTTTTGGACTGATGATATTGATGGTATGGAGGGGTTAAAATAATCCCTTTTCCACTTGTTGATCTCTGCGGAAATTATTTATTTTAGAACAAAGAAAGAACAGCCAAATAGCACACACTCATAGAGACTACTACAACTAACACAAAATGGCACATATGTGAAAGAAGACACACTTCTTTCTTGATAATGTTCAGGTAAGTCATCAAACTTTGTCAGTTCTGAAGAAACAAGCTGTTTTTTTATCAAGGAATTTGGCAATATCAACTGCTGTGGTATTTTGATTAGTGTAGGCAGATTTTGGAGGACCATAGGTGGGGAGTAGTAAACATCCTTCTCATTTTTAGGTTTTTGTGCAAATTGATGCAAGGCATGGTGGGTAATATAGTCATCAGTTCTTTTTAGAGAACTAGAAATTCAAATTCCTCAGCTGCCTCAGCTTTGGCATGGGCTCTTGCTGCGTGATTTTCTGGAATGAGTGTCCTAGATAGATTTGCCAGAGTCCTTGCTTGCACTCTGCACAAAATGTACATTTTCTTCTAAAGATTGGTGGAAGAGCATACCTAATAATCTGTATTTCTTTTTATCCCACTTTATCCTTAACTTGGCATGACATGGACCCAAGTGATGAAAGAGCTGAACAAGTAAGGGCTTGCCTGGGGGACACTGGATATTCCCCCTGTCCAGATCCCAAATAATGGAGTGCAGGAACATGGGCTCTGGGATTATGGGTTCAGGCTCTCTGGTGTCTTGATCAGGCTTGTGAATTCTACATAGGTCATCAGCCTTACAGAGCCGGGTCTGTAATAAATCATAATTAAACTGGGAGAAAAAGATCACCCACCTGGGCCAGCTGGCCCTGCCTTTGCGAAAGGACGGTGCCCCACTCCCTGTCTGGATGCATCAACCTCCATTGTAAATGGCAGGCTGGGGTCTGGTTGCCTCAAGATGCCACAGTTGTGAATGCCTTCCTGAGCCGCTAGAAGCCCTGCTTGGCATCTGGATTCCACCTCAGAACCTTAGTGGCCCCCTTTATTAGGTCTGTGAGAGGAGCTATGAGAACACTGAAATTTTGAATGAAATGACAGTAAAAGTTGGCAAGGCCTAATAAACGTTGTAGCTCCCTTACCATCATCAGAGGTTTCCACTGACCTATGGCCTACAATTTCTGGCAGTTCATGGATACACCTTCTGGACCAATGTTGTACCCTGAGAACTCCATCTGAGCCTGATGAAAGTGGCATTTCTCCAGCTTGACGTAAAGCCCATTCTGTAGTAGTCTCCTGAGGCCCCGACGGACCTGCCGGACATGAACTGAGAGATTGGGGGAAAATTCAGGATGTCATCTATGTACTTTGACACCTTTGCCCAACAAGTCTCTAAACACTTCATTAACTAAATTTTGAGATACACTGGAGGTGGATGCTAGGTCATACGGCAAATCTAAATATTCATAGTGTCCTGATGCTGTGCTGAATGCCGCCTTCCATTCATCCCCTCTTCAGATATGGACACGGTTATAAGCACTACAAAGGTCCAACTTGGTAAACACCTTAGCCCCTTGAAGCTGCTCCAGGGCTGAGGGGACAAGTGGAAGTGACCTTGTTGAGTCCCCGATAATCAATACATGGCCTGAAGCTGCCTCCTCTCTTTTCCATGAAAAGAACCATGCTGAAGCAAGTGACGAGGAATGGCAAATATGGCTTTAGCGAATATAGCGAATAGAGCCTCCTGGATGTAGTCCTCCATTGTGCATTGTTCTAGGAGAGATAGAGCATAGATCTTGTTGCATGGGGGATACACACTTGTAGGAGGTCAATAGTGCAATCGTATAGCCAATGTGGAGGCAGGCCTTCAGGCTATCACTTGCTAAATACTTCCCTGAGATTCTGGTACACAGGCAGAATCTGGACCTCAATGCCTGAGTCAGGGCTTTCCATCTGGGTGGTCTGGACCAGGCAGAAATCTAAGCTTAGGCAATGTGAAAAACAGGATGGGGACCAGCTCCGAATCTCCCCTTCCTTCCACAATATGGATGGGTTGTGGAGGTGGAGGCAGTCGATCCCCAGGATGATCAGGTGGTTGGGTGAATCTATAAGCAGGAGGAAAATCTCTTTCTCATGAAGAATGCTAACCGTGAGCTTAATTGGGACCATTTGATGTGTGACCGTCCCATTCCCGATGGGTGCGCCATCCAGAGCCTTGAACAGAAATGACATGCCCGTCTTCACTATGGGGATGCCATGCTTTTCAGCGGTGGTGTAGTAGATTTCTAAGTTGTGGCAGTAACTCACTAAATATCTCTCAGGGCATGTTTGGTATTGTTTTGATATGTATTTCATGGTGAACAATGTGGTGATATCATAAATATCTTATATAGCATACTTGGTTAGGAAACATCATTTATAGTCTGCTGTGTACCAGCTAGCAGACATTTATGGGTGAGACGTTGGTTCCTGGCTCCTACAGAGCCTGATTAACATACTGATGACCACCCTGTCGTAAAGACCCATTTGTTTACCTCCCTGTCTTAGTTTCCATGAGATAACTTTGATCCTTACATATCAAAGATACTCAATAGTATAAATGGTGTGTGCTTCACAATGGTAAGGGGTTGCCTTTTCCATCTGCACATCCAGAGTGCCTCATTCCATCTGGCATCCTGTGACCACGCAGACTCTGTAAGTTTTCATTGTTTCAGTTCTTTTATAACATCTGTATAATAAACCATTTCATTATTTTATCCATAAGAATATGCAATGGTTCTTCTAAACTAAAGTATTACATCTTAAGAGTGTATGTTGTCTATAGTCTATAATCTATGTTGTCTATGTTGCCTATATATAAAATGTATCTATGTTAGACATGTTTCTAGGGACCTCTGAGAAGCTAATGTAAAAGGCTAATACTTGCATGTTTTCAATATAAACCTCCGACAAGTAAATAGGAAAAGACTAAGCTTACACATCGAAAGGAACCTCTGAGCTAACGGAATGACTGTTTAATAAGTGGTCCATAGAAGGAAGCCATTTAAGACTAAAGGACAATCAGAATACTGAAGTTAGTAACATAAATTGTTACTATTTGATACACTGTGAATTTAACTGGTGTTAAATAGTTGTTTATGCATTCTACTGCATCTAGGCTATGGTAGTTAAAGTCATCACAGTTATTCTAATATCTTTTGGAGTCAAATATTTAATTTATAAAGTTAAAACACGCATTTAACCTTCAACTGCACTATTTCCGTCCTTGGTCATAGGAGAGCAGTGGGCTGAGATGAGATAGTCCAATTATCTGTTTGATTGGCTATCTCTCTCACTTTTGATAATTTTGATTCGCCTACAGCTGCCCGGTCCACAAAGCTGGTGGTGTATCCGGAGTCCACAAGGGCTGTAAAGAAAAGGGAAGAGCAGTTGGAGGCTTTGAGCGACAGTTCGCGATGATGTAATCCCTCTCCCCACAGTAGAAGCACAGACTCTGGTTCACTCTTTGTGACCCCCTGGTTCACGCATTGAGACCCCTCCGAAAAGCCACTTTAAGGGCCACCTCATTCCAGCCACACTCTGCTGCCAGAGTTCTCCTGAACTTGAGGGTGTAGTCCACTGCTCTCCTGCAACATAGAGATGAGATGTTCTCCAGCACACCAGCCGTCAGTGCTATGATCAAATACTTGGTCGAATTGTTAAATGAAATGAGCATATGAGTGAGCTTCCTCACCTCCATGGTGCCAGAGGGCAGTTGCCCATTGGAGCTGATCCGACAGGTCACTCTGGAGCATAAAGTATAGATCGCACTGGAGGAGAAACCCTTTACATCCTTTGGGTTTGCCTTCATACCGCTCTGGGAGGGCACAGACAACAAGGGTTGCTGGTGTGGGGCAGCTTCCAGGCATTGCTGGGTCACCTCCCAGTGGTGAATGGTGGCATGGACCTCCAGCTGTGTGCTGTGCAGCAGTTTCTGCTGTAGCTTCCTTGTATCTACTGGCTCCATGGTGGCGGATCAACCTGCAATGATCCCACACAGGCTGGAGTCAAGAGCAGACAGTTTATTATCACACAGGAAACTGACAAGGGTAACAGAGTTCATACAAAAAAATGAGTCTCAAAGTCTACAAGCAAAAGGCACAGGATGTGGTCTTAAACAAGGGAGGCAGGGAGCAAACTACAAAGCAATAACTCAGTCCAAAGCTCAGAAGATCCAAAACAGGCAGCAAGGGTAAGGGGATACAAAAGAATTCAAGGGCGAGTGATCCATCAATAAAACTGGTGTAGAGTCAGTAAGATGATTGTTGATCCACGCTGAGGAGTGCTGGATGGGCTTCTTTTATACTCCTCAGTGCAGCTTAACCAGCTCATCTAAGATGGCCACCAGCAGGTGCACCCAATTTGCAAGGCCCTGTGGAAGACATTGTTTGTGCCTGTAGTCATCTCACAGGGCATATTGGGTGGTCATGAACCACTTGCACAACTTTGCACATTTTCAGACTTCAGCAGTTTAATGGTCTATGAAGCAGCAATTATAGAACACAATGTAATAAAGGTGATTGCACAGTTCACCGTCTTCTGTCCAAGTTCAAGTGGTCTGGATTTGCATATTTGCATATTGCATATTCTTTTTAAATTAAGAATGAGGTGCCTGCACAGTTGATGCGAATGTGTACATGTGGACATCCTTCAAGTGGTTGCACACCATACACAAATATTGTAAGCCTTGCAAATACTGCTACTGTATTTTTATATAGCTGACTTTTTATATAGCGAGTAAGACAGATAAGACAGATCTATTGATCATTAGCAACTCAGACCTAAAGAGTCTTATTATGTATAATTTGGCAAAACTGTGAGATAATTGGACTGACTGCTGATGCATTATACCAATTTAGGCCATAAGGATTGACTGATAAAGGGAAACCATGTTATGTAAAAAAGTCAGATTTTTTAAATAATTATTTACCTACAAACTCTACAGTGTCCCTGAAGACCAAATCTGTGGGAATCGCCCACAAATCCAGAGACTAGACTGAACAATTAACAATGAGGAATAAACAAATGAATGTTAAATGCACTTATAATTACAACTTGGAACACTGCACTGGATAAGACAAATCTGTAATATAACAATATAACTGTAAAATAACAAGTTTGAGTAGTGTTTTAGTTTCCAACTAAGGTTTAAAAAAGGGAGGCATGAAGTGAAGGGATAAACAAGTAATTTGAAGTCAAAGTTTATCAGGATTATGGCTGAGGCACCTAGGAGTCTACCCCTAAGTGTATCTTATCAAAAAACAGACCCCAATCATAAATTCAAGGGGGCAAATGATTATATACAGGATACTCTATGAAAGAACAAAGCACCCCCTTTTGGTGAAAACTGTCACGGAATGATCAGGAATGGATATATAAATGAAAACTTGTCAGTCGGTCATTATCTGTACCGCTTATTCCCAGTTACGGGGTCACGGGGGAGCTGGTGCCCAGCCAGCAACTCTGAGCGCAAGGGCAGGAACCAACCCAAGACAGGGCGCTAATCCATCGTAGGGCTCATACACACATTCACAGAAATTTCCCAGGTCACCCCACCCGGAGATCGAACCCAGGTCCTTCTTGCTGTGAGGCGACAGCGCTATCCACTGCGCCACCGTGCCGCCCATGAAAACTTGTTACGGAATTAAACTTTCTCTCTTTCAAAAATATGGAAAGCATGGAATCAATGACTAAGAGAACGGACCTCTGGACTACTCTGAGCTCACATTGCTCACGGTTCTTCATGTTGCTATATTGATTGTTTATGTAGAATTAATGATGTGTTGTTACTATACCAAGTTACATCTGTTTGTATGTGTGATTTCTTTGATTAGATGTTCTTTAGATAAAAATAAAAATTTTCATGGTAACCACAAGACACTGTATGCTGTTAAATCATCTCAAAATTATCAATGCATAATTACTTTAATAAATGAAGGGACTGACTTGTAACAATGACTGTTTAGATTTAATAATGGAAAACAATATATTTGGGTATCTATTTACATGTACAGATATGTATAGATAGATGTGTGTGACAGACATTTATAGATAGATATTCTGTCATGCGGAATTAAGAGCCGCAAAGAGATAATAGCGCATATACAGAGTTTAAGAAAATGTCAGAATGTCCTTCTTTTATCTGTTCTCTCTAATGATTATTTCAACATTGAAAGTATTTTTCCTTTAATTGATTAAATAAGAGACAGAAGTTTATGGGGGAAATTTTTTATAATAAAAAATCTTTTTTATTTTTCTCATCCTTTGTCTGAGACAAAGCTCCACCTATCTTCTGATGTTGAGCCCCAAAGGAACCAAGTGTATTGGCTGATACTTCCGCCTTGTCACTCGACTCGGCCCTAACTCTGCCTTAACTCCACCCTCGTGCCAATCTTCAAAACTCCTATCTAATCTATGTGCCAATCTACGCAACTCAGAAACGGGAGTTCAGAATTTGGCAGTTTTGTGGAGTCGCGATTTTGCTCTCCGGGCTGCTTAAAAAGAACAATCATTTTTTAGGACTCCACTAGAGTCCCTCACCTCTCCAAGCTAAGACCAAGTTTCAGGTTTGGTTCAGTAAATTCCTTGGCTCAAGCCAAAGAAATACCTGGAAATGGAATATTGTTTTTATTCCTTTTTAATCAATAATGAGTCATGAGTTCATACCTGTTACATCTTGATGCAAGGTTTGGTGTTTCTAGGCCTTATGGTCTTTGCTGGACTTTTACGATTTCAATAACACCCCATGGTACACTCACCTGGCACATTCCCTGTTTTCCATCCAGCCAAAATACATGAGGATGTGACTCAGTCTACTACTATTTTAAGTAAATGACACCTCTTTAATAATCCTACATAATTGAAATGTGCATAACTGAAGTCGTGAATAGGGGAATTGTGCCCTATGCCATTTAGTTCTTTTTACAGTTATTTTTTTCCTAAATAAAGTTTTTTGTTAGATAGATGTTTATTCTTTTATTTAATAGAACTTTGGACAAAAAAGAGGAACTGGCAAGAATTAGATTCTAATTGTGTGGTGGCTTGTGAAAATAATAATAATACGTTCTATAATAATAATAATAATAATGTTATGAACTGATGGAAAGAGGCGATGAGGAGAAGCTGATGCAGAACACAAAAGTCCAAGTTTACTGAATATATAGGGATGTACAGGACAGTAGAATGGTCTGCGGCAGAAGAACTGGAGAGGAGGCGCTGTAAGTAGGTCCCAGGAGGCGAGACTGGAGGCAGGACGACGACAGGAGTAGTGGGCGTCGTGAAGAATCTGCTGGGAGATAAAGCACAGTGAAGAGACCAGCCAAAAATAACAAACTGGGATGAGCGTAGGGAAAACAGGAAGGAGAGAGAACAGGAACAGCCATCCGGGAGCGAGGAGAAGATCGGACGGGGAAGGAAGGATAGAGGCCGAAGCGGAAGGGCTCCAGAGACAGACAGCGGGGAAGTGAGGAAGTGAAAAACTGGCTACGCGGGTCCGGGTGAGCGAGAGAGAGAGAGAGAGAGAGAGATGCAGCGAAAGCGAGGGAGAGAGAGAGAGGGCCGGGACACAGCGGGTTAGTCTTGGAAACGTGAATAGATATAGGTAGTGAGGTTAGTAAACTATGCACAGGTAAAGAGGAAAGAAACATGGAAGTGGCGCTGGCGCTGCTAACCAACGCACATGCTGCCAGCCGACTCTACACACTGCAATAAGAGGGAGCTCCTAAACAGAAAGAAACCTAAACTAACAAGCGAACGAACAAAGGAGCACAATAACAAAACCAAAAGACAGGGAGACATGCAAACGCAAGCACACACAAGCAAGCGGGAAAACCAAGAACGCAGCACACGCACAAACAAAGGCAGACACTCACTCACCAAACACACGGACGAAACAGTCGCACGGGAAGGAGACTCACTCACACAAAGGACGGTGGAAAAAACTGACGAACAACGCTATCTGGGAAAGATGTGGAAAAACGCTCATAAATGGTAGACTTGCAAACCAATACTTCGCGAAGGCTGTTTTCACAAGGAGATCTAAAAATAAGAAATGGAACCGGAAATAGGGACACCACACCCAGTGAGGAGAGAGTGGGCGTGGGCGCGCGGTTCCTAACAAATAATAATAATAATAATCATATGTTCTACTATTTACAAGTGAAAATATGAATATATAAAATGTGACATATGTGTCCCTTTTACATAGATGTCAGGCAGAAGTAAACTAAATTTTAAAGTCTGGTTAGGCAGTGGTTCAATGGTGAAAAGCTCTGGGTTTCTAATCAGAAGGTCAGGGGTTTAAGTCCCATCACCACTAAGCTGCCAAACTGCCAAACTTTTGGGCCCCTGAGCAAATCCCTTACGGGCACTGTATCATGGTTAAACCTGTGCTCTGGCCCCAAACTCCTAATAAATAATAACTTTGAATGAAAGAATTTCACTGTGTAGTGATGTATATACACTATATTATGGCTTCTTCTTCTCAAAGTAAATTGCATTTAAAGATTTTATTCAAATTCCACCTGTAAATTTGCAACCCAAGGTAGTCTCTGGAAAACAATTTTACAATGGCAATAGTTAGTAGTTTACAATGGGGAATGAGTTCTCACTTTGCTTATTAGCATTCTCCACATTAGTCTCTGACACATCACTAAATGTTTTTCCCCACTTAACTGATCTTTTTTCATGCTAATATCTATACTGAAAGAATTGCTGATTAATTTTGTGGGCTCTGTTATATTGATTACATTTTTTATTATTAACTCAATTTGTACACCATTATTCTGAGCTGTAAAGATGATAACAACCAAAGCATGACATTCACCCTGTGAGGAAATCACACTTAGCTAGCAAGGTTTTTAGACATATCTAGGTGGAGTGATTGCATTTACTGTTTGTTAAACTGGCTCCTTCCAATAGGACATAATCTTTGCTGGCAGCCATAATCAAGCATCAATCTTTGCTGACATAATCTTTTCTGGTTAAATATATTTATGTTTTTTTAAAGTAGAAATACCAAAGTATATTATTATATATTATATAAACTAAATATTGGTCAGAACCTGCAGAATCTGAACACAAAGAATTATTTTTTACAAGTTCCACAATTATTGTTGAATAAGCATCCCATTTTGACTATGAATAATCAGACATGCTCTTCCTGTAAATTGTTTGCCTGTTTTTTATATTCTACTTAATTACTGGCATTGCAATTATGTTTTTGTACCTTGATATATCTATAGGAAAATCAAGGCACCTTTTTTTGTACTAAACATTGGTGCTGTGCATTGTAGTGCTGCAGATGCAGCAGTTTACCCATTATTCATTGAGGAGGTGTGATTTCCTGCCATGCTGCTGAGTAAAAACGAAATGTTCAACGAGACCATATGTTCAGAGAGAGGGGGAAGAACCTCCACATCCTGACCTAAAAACTTACTTCAGTAGTCACAAACATTCCATTCCCATATGAACATACTCACAAACAGTAAAGAGCATGCTATTTCCTCTCTATAAATGAGCTGTTTTGTCAATTCTTACTGAGACTGGAAATTTAGTCTGTAAAAAGAAGAAAACTTTACATATATAAATGTCACATGAAATATGTTTATTTTTGCACTGTGTCAGTACTTCTGTTAAAAGAATCAATTCATGAATTCATATTAATTACAAACATTAGCCCATGCTGTTGCTTTTCTTTGTCATTATTGCTTGATCATAAGAGGGAAATAAGTTTTATTTTGAAAAAGAAAAAAAAGGTACAGGCAATATAAAATTCATTTCCCTTCTTATGGATTCAAATTAGCTAATTTATACACAGTGGTAAAGAAGTCATTAAAGAAATTAGATTTTAAATAGAAGAAAAGGGAAACTAAATTATACTGCTGAACCTCTGATAAATTTGGAGAGTGATTAATTCAATTTTACAAGAATTATACTATGAATTATACTATATGATAGCATTCTGTTGCATGCAGTTGTGTGTTCATTATGTGTTTGTATGGAAAGGAAGTTGAACAGTTATTCAGCTCTGATCCAAATGTCAGTCAGTCAGTCATTATCTGTACCGCTTATTCCCAGTTATGGGGTCACGGGGGAGCCGGTGCCCAGCCGGCAAC
>JANCOA010258464.1:0-10310 GCA_024363135.1 Leptodoras oyakawai | reverse complement strand
TGCTGCCGGCTAGGCACCGGCTCTCCCGTGACCCTGAAATGGAATAAGCGGTTAAGAAAATGAATGAATGAATGAAAGTTCTTTCCTGTTACATATCTCCCAACTTTTTTAAGAATATAAATACTAGCATAATGGAGTATATATGAAACAGAAAGAAACCCCAAATTAAATTTTCAAAGCTTACCAAACTCAAAGAACAGGGAGGTGCCTCCCTACCTAATTTCCAACTTTATTATTGGTCAGCAAAAATAAAACAAGCTTGTTTCCTAGTCAGACGCGACTCGATATGGGTTGAAATCAAATCCTCAACTACTTGAGTTAAATTCTCTCCTGTTCATCAATTCCGTAGAAAATTGCCCTACTATATAGAGGACAGGTGCACTATTTATAACACACTTCTGGCTTGGAAGGAAGTTGGACAATACCTGAAAATCCCAGGACATATTTCACTGTATTCTCCAATAATCCTCAACCCAGATTTTCCTCCCCAGCTAAGAAGCATAGGTTTACGTAGTTGCTTTACATCTGGAATAGTAAATCTGTCCTCTATACATAAACAAGGCTTAATGACATTTGAGCAGATAAGAACTCAGTTTAAGGTACCAAACTCAGATTTCTACAAGTACCTGCAACTGCGTCATTTTGTTGATAATTAAAGAAAGGATAATAAATTTCGCAGGGAGTTGCCTGAGATAGAGAAGTGTCTCATCAAACCCAACAGCTCCATGTGCAAAATCTCCCATATATACTCTATTCTGTCTAATACTAATTTGTCATGCTATGATTCGTTGAGGAACGTTTGGGAGAAGGATCTTTCCATTACATTTGATTATGATACATGGAACAATATCCATAAGAAAATATTTCCCAAGTGCACTTCTGTACATATCCAAGAGCAGAATTTAAAATTCTTTCACAGAGATCTAACTCCTGTTCATCTACATAAGATGTTCAAAAATGTATCTCCTTTATGCCCCAAGTGCAATATGGCTTATGCATATGCTTTGGGAATGTGTAAAAATTCAAGCATTTTGGACAGATGTTCAAGTTGTTATGAAAATGTTGGACAAAAACTTCCATATGTCACCATGCTTATACCTTTTGAATTACAGCCCAGATATGATGATAAATTACAATATGTTGGGAGCATTATCATTTCTAGCAAAAAAATGCATTTTGTTGTAGTGGATATCTCTGAATGTTCCCTCGCTAAATATGTGGCTCACACAGGTGTCGAACCTTCTTCCACTGGAGAAACTCACCTTTGAACTTCACAAAAAAAATAGAAAATTTGATGAGATTTGGTTATCAGTCTGGGAAGTGCTGAGAATTCTATAATTTTTCTTCCTGTATCATATTGGTATTGCTGTATTGTTTTTATTACTTCCCTTATTCTCATTTACATAAATCCATGGAGTATCAACCCTCTTGACACTGTCGTAGCGAGAGATTTTCTTAATTTGTATTGTTGTAAATGTTGTTTTATAAAACCCAATAAAAATAAATAAATAAAAAAAACACTGAATAAAGGTGTACTGAATAAAATATCTCAGAATTTGGCAGATATGGCCAAATTGTAATGGCTAGAGGTCAAAATGGCAGGCTTTATGCAGTGTTCTCAGTATGCAGTAGTTAGTACCTACCAAAAGTGGTCCAAGGTAGGACAACCAATGACAGGGTGATGGTCATTGATGCTCATTTGGTCAGATCCCACAAAAGAACTACTGTAGCGCAAATTGCCTTAAAAGTTAATGGTGGCTATGAAACAAAAGGTGTCAGAACTTGAGCTTGCAGCATATGGGCTGCATAGCCACAGATCAGAGTGCCTATGCTAACATCTGTCCATTAGAGAAAGTGGACTTTACATCATGTGGACAGCATGTGTTGATTGCATTGAGAAGAGAGAGCACCAGGATGAACCATGGAAAGAAGGCATTCTGGGAGAGGTCGCTATTATTATTATTATTATTCCATCTGATATTCTGCTTGTATCTCCTCCTACAGTTTTTGAGATATCAATTCTAATGATCTGAACTGGATAAGTATGCATGTATACAGCTTTTGGAATTAATCTGTTCTCCTGTGTTCCTCATTTCTTCCCCATTCAGATGAATAGGATTTTTATTCTCAGTCAAACCAGGTGCACCAGGACTCATCATGTCAAATTAGACATTATTAACACATATTCATGCCGTTACCACTGCTGCAGCCTGTCTAAATAGGCTGAAACATAAACAAGGATGTCTCCCCCATCCTCCTGGCTTACCAACTACTAGACCCAAAACACAAGATTAGAATAATAGTCATTTATTCTTTATTCTTTATTATTGAAGGAATTTCTACAGTGATGACACATACACGCCAAAACAAGCAGTTTCTGGTTTGAAAATAGGCAAACTCTAATCTCACACAAGATTAATAATAGAAAAAGACAATGGTGTTTCATGTGGATATGGTCAGTTGCAACAAGGTGAGGAGATCTGAAGCACATCTGTGTGTTCTCTTTTATCCCCATCATGAATTCTGCTGAGCCAGGAAGCAGCCAGATAATCAGCACAATTATAGTAAAGCAGAGAGGACAGAGAAGGAGCTAGAGAGAAAATAGCAATGTTACAGGCCACTAGAGAGAAACAAAAATAGCATGAATGCATCACACAAGCTCACCACTCCTGGAAGAAATCCAAATTGGTAACATTACAATACTGTACTCACACTGAACTGTGAATCCTATAACACATCAGGATGTAACACCCCACACCAAAAAATAAAACATTTGTATTTAAACACCAATCTACTACACCCTGGATAACGCATCATCAACCACATTATCCCTACCCTTTTAATGCTTTCCCTTCAGGGAAAACGACTGCATCAATAATGACCACTTCATCAACTGTCTTAAATTGCATAAACAACTAAGAAAACTAATGAATTACAATCCATATACACTGAAGTACTAGAAAAACTGGTACTGGAGCCTGTGCAAAATACATAGCAATGCCACCTAGGCACGTGTGAGAATATGAGCATTTCAAGGGTATACCATGACTTCAAGAATTCCAGCAAAACCTTGAACGTATGACAGCAGTGCGGCCATAAAAAAATCAGTAACCAGCATGAGCTGGAAAAATTTGTTTCACAAGATATGCGTGCAACACTGCCTCAAGTAACATCAGAATTTTCTGGTGCCTCAACAAACATCAGACTGAGGACTATGCAACAAGATCCCTTGTGGGACTTACCAAGTATTAATTGGTGTACCACACTTCAAAATGGTGTAAAACTTGCAAAAGTGCTAAGGTCTCTTTTTCAATTGTACTATACTTTAACTGGTGTGTGTTTTTTTTTAAATAACAAATGGGATGCACAATTTAATTTTGTTCTCCTGCAGAAACATTGTGACACTCACATTCCACTGGTGTTAACTTCCAACATAAATGGCTGATCTCAGGCCAAAACTCGGTCAGCAAGGACAGGTGCACTGCAAATAATGCATTATTTAGACCACACAAAATCACAGTTGACACTGTAGATCTGTAAGTGAGGTATCCTGCAAACAGTTAAAAATCACTGAAAGGGACTTCAAATGGGAAATAAGTCAGGCTTTGTAAAAGAGTTCACTCTCCTGTAGTCTGTTCAAAAAATGAAAGGAATATTTTACTGGGTTAAGACAATAAACATTTTACTTCAGTGGTGGATGGTTACCAACATGAATGATGTACAACAGAAGCCAGGACATCTAAAAATAAACAGAGGTCATTCTCAATTTTACAATATAGTCACGTACTTCTTCAGCTAAATATCCTAAATGAGTTTAACACTAGATCATTGAGGCACTTAATAACTAAGCTATCTTTCTCCAGACAATACACAGACAGGGACACAGCAGCTAAGGCTACCTATGCCTAGTCTGAGCCCTAGGCAGAGTAGCTTTAGGTTTTTCCCTGATCACAACCCGTGTATAACTTAAACATATTAACAGACACAAATGAGTTTTCTATTATGTTCAGGGGATTTCACTACATACTGTATTTTCACTGAGTTTATATTCAGTTTCATAGGGGCCAGAATACATAGCTTGTGCCACAGAACATGATATTGTCCATCCATCCATCCATTTTCTTCCGCTTATCCCAGGTCGCGGGGGCAGCAGTCTAAGCAGAGATGCCCAGACTTCCCTCTCCCACAACACCTCAGCCAGCCCCCCGGAAGGAATCCCGAGGTGTTCCCAGGCCAGCCGAGAGACATAGTCCCTCCGGTGTGTCCTGGGTCTTCAACAAGGTCTCCTCCCGGTGGGGCGTGCCTGGAACACCTCCCCAGGAAGGCTTCCGGGGGGCATCCAAAAAAGTTATCCGAGCCCCTCGACTGGTTCCTCTTTATGTCGAGGAACAGCGGCTCTACTCCGAGCTCCTCCCGAGTGACCGAGGATCTCACCCTATCTCTAAGGGAGTGCCTGGCCACCCTACAGAGGAAACTCATTTCAGCCACTTGTATCCACGATTTTGTCCTTTCGGTCATTACGCACAGCTCATGACCATAGGTGAGGGTAGGAACATAGATAGACCGGTAAATAGAAAGCTTCGCCTTTCGGCTCAGCTTCTTCATCACGATGGTCCGATATACCGACCACATGACTGCGGTGGCGGCACCGATCCGCCTGTCAATCTCGCACTCCATTCTTCCCTCACTCGTGAACAAGACCCCAAGATACTTTAACTCCTCCACTTGGGGCAGGACAACTCCACCAATCTGGAGAGGGCAAGCCACCATTTTCCGGTCGAGAACCAGAACTAGGCCTCAGATTTGGATGTGCTGATTCTCATCCCAGTCGCTTCATACTCGGCTATGAACTGCTCCAGGGCCTGCTGAAAGTCCTGGCTCGAAGAAGACAACAGGACATCATCTGCAAAAAGCAGGGACAATATCCTGTAGTTCCCAAACCAGACTCCCTCCGGCCCCCGGCTGCGCCTAGAAATTCTGTCCATGAAGATTATGAACAGAAACGGGGACAAAGGGCAGCCCTGCTGGAGTCCAACATGCACGGGGAACAGGCCTGATTTACTGCTGCAATGGGCCCCGGACCCCGTACTCCCAGAGCACCCCCCACAGAATACCTGGAGGGACATGGTCAAATTCCTTCTCCAGATCCACAAAAAAACACATGTGGACTGGTTGGGCAAACTCCCATGTCCAGTGTCCCTCGACCACGACAAAAACTGCATTGTTCCTCCTGAATCCAAGGTTCAACTAATAGCCGAATTCTCCTCTCCAGTGTCCTGGCGTAGACTTTCCCAGGGAGGCTGAGAAGTGTGATTCCCCTATAATTGGAACACACTCTCTGGTCCCCCTTCTTAAACAGGGGGACCACCACCCCGGTCTGCCACTCCAGGGGCACTGTCCCCAACTGCCACACTATGTTTGGGTGGATCTCATCCACCCCTGGGGCCCTGCCACCGAGGAGCGTGCAGACCACCTCAGTGACTTCGGCTTGGGTGATGGGCAAGTCGACCTCAGAGTCCTCAGCCTCACCTTCCTAGTTGGAAGACGTGGCCGTGGGATTGAGGAGATCCTCAAAGTATTCCTTCCACCGCCCAACAATATCCTCGGTTGAGGTCAACAGCTCCCCACTCCCACTGTACACAGTGTTGGCAGGGTACTGCTTCTCTATTCTGTGTCTATTCGCCGGACGATTTGCCAGAATCGCTTCAAGGCCGACCAATAGTCCTTCTCCATGGCATCCTCGAACTCCTCTCAGTTCCTGGTTTTTGCCTCTGCAACTGCCCGGGTAGCAGCACGCTTGGCCTCCTGGTACCCGTTGGCTGCCTCAGAAGACCCAGAGGCCAACATGGCCTGATATGTCTTCTTCTTCAGCTTCACGGCATCCCTTACTTCCAGTGTCCACCACCGGGTTCGGGGGTTGCCGGCATGCCAGGCACCGGTGACCTTACGTCCACAACTCCGAATTGCTGCATCGAAAATGGAGGCTGAGAACATGGTCCACTCGGACTCGATGTCCCCAGCTTTCCCCTGGTGGCTGTGAGAAATTCTCCCGGAGGTGGGAGTTGAAAACCTTCCTGCCAGAGGGCTCAGCCAAATGTTCCCAGCAGACCTGAACAATACGTTTAGGCCTGCCAGGTGTCTCCAGCCTGCCCCTCTGCCAGTGTATCCAACTCACCACCAGGTGGTGATCAGTTGACAGCTCTGCCCCTGTCTTCCCCCAAGTGTCCAAGACATAGAGCTGGAGATCAACAAAGTCCATCATCGACCTGGTGCCACGTGCACTTATGGACACCCCTATGCTCGAGCATGGTGTTCATTATGGACAGTCTGTAACTAGTACCGAAGTCAATAACAAAAACTCCATTCAGGTTCAGATCGGTTCCTCCCAATCATCCCCTTTCAGGTGTCACTGTCATTGCCCACATGGGCGTTGAAGTCCCCCAGTAGAACAATGGAGTCCCCAGTTGGGGCACTTTCCAGTACCCCTCCCAAGGACCCCAGAAAGGTCAGATACTCTGAAGTGCCATTTGGCCACTAGGCACAAACAGTCAGAGCCCTCCCTCCTACCCGAAGGCACAGAGAGGTGATCCTCTTGTTCACTGAGGTAAACTCCAGCACGAGGCGGCTGAGCTGGGGAGCTATAAGCAAGCCCACACCAGCCCATCATCTCTCGCCCTGGGCAACTCGAGAGTAGTGGAGGGTCCAGCTGTTCTCAAGGAGTTGGGTTCCAGAGCCCAAGCTGTGCATGGAGGCAAGTCCAACTATCTCTTGCTGGTACCTCTCAACCTCCCGCACAAACTCAGGCTCCTTCCCCCCCCAGTGAGGAGATGTCCATGTCCCAACAGCTAGGCGCTATAGACTCAATCCACATAGCACCTGTCCCCAATGGTTTCCTCTGCGGGTGGTGGGTCCACAGTAAGAATGGCCCACATTGCCTCTTCAGGCTGAGCCCGAATGTGTTGTTTTATAAAGGTCTGTGTGGATTTAGTGAAGCAGTAACTCTTTCACATGCACAGTGTAAATGGTAATGAAAAGAATTCACATAAACTTAGATTTTATGGGCGGTTCTTCTGAACACAACTGCTCTTAGAACATCTTGAGTGGTCCTCAAATGGTGTGCCCAAACACCAGTTCTGCAGGCATAAACCAAGTGAATCCTGAATAGTTTCTCAGATAGCAAACAAAGGAAGAGGAATACCTTCATCCTACTCATGACCTCTGCCAAAACAGTACTAGAACAGGATGGATTTTATTGTCTGATGAAACTCTGGATGGACCGAAAGGTATATGTATTCTAATGTATTTTTGGTCAGATCCATATTTCAGCTTCTTTTTGGTTTAAAAAAATGTCAGATTTTATGTGCTAAAGATGAAAAAGAACAGCCAGTCTGTTACCAAAAAGTGCAATAACCAGCATTTATGATGGCATGGGTGGGCTCCCTCATCCCTCCCATGGCAGGGCTCCCTCATGTCTGCGTTACCTTCTGGCTCTCCCTTTTAGTTATGCTGTCCTAGGTAGACTTGCCAGAGTCTGTGCTTGCACTCTGCACAAAATGTACATTTTCTTCTAAAGATTGGTGGACAGCATACCTAATCATCTGCATTTCTTTTTCTCTAACCTTTTTTCTTCAGTCACAGCCTACCCCTCCCCCAACCTCTCTTACGGTTGAGCTACATATGCAATGCCAGAAACATCAGATACAGGATACAAGACACTTCTGATGAGGATGGCCCCGCATGGACGGTCTGATGATCACCATGAGAGACAGCCTAACGTTGCTCTGGAAGCCATGAACTTCACTCTGTGGTTGATGAAGGCAGCCTTCCTATGACGACAACTAGAATCAACTGCCACAAACAGTTTTGTGCTTAATCAGTTTAATCTCCATCAGCGAGCAGTTTATATCTCCAACAGTGTGGACTTCGTGACATTTTTAATCAGTTTACTGGTTAATTTTATTTTTCTTTCTTAAATATATAGCATTTATAGCTTATAGTTATAGCAGGGATTATTTATTACTGCACTATCCAGTGCCACCCAAATGAGGATGGGTTCCCTCTTGAGTCTGGTCTTGACCTTGAGACTCAAGGTTTTTTCCTCTTTATGATTTGAGGGAGTTTTTCCTTGCCACCATCGCCACCGGTTTGCTCATTAGGGATAGCTGTTGGGGACAAGGCCTATAGGACATGATTTCTTGTCTTTGTAAAGCTGCCTTGCGACAATGTCCATTGTTAAAAGCACGTTTGAAATTGAATTGAATAGTACAGGGTCAATGGATGCTGAGGTGCATAGTGTGCAGAGGTCCCCAACTTTCTGCAGAGTCAATCACTACAGACCTCCAAACTTCATGAGGCCTTCAGATTAGCTCAAGAACAGTGCCTAGAGAGCTTCATGGAATGGGTTTCCTTGGTCGAGCAACTTCATCCAAGCCTTATATCACCAAGTGCAATGCAGTGGTGTAAAGCATACCACCACTGGACTCTACAGCAGTGGAGAAGCAGTGGTCTCTGGAGTGATGAATCAGTGGTGAAGTCTAAAGTTTGGTGGACGGGGGATTATAGTGTGGGGTTGTTTTTCAGGAGTTGGGTTTGGCCCTTTAGTTCCAGTGAAAGGAACTCTTATTTGTTCAGCATACCAAGAGATTTTGGACAACAACATTGTGGGAACAGTTTGGGGATGGACACCTTCCTGTTCCAACATGACTGCCCACCAGTGCACAAATCAAGTTCCATAAAAACATGGATGAGCGAGTTTGGTGTGGAAGAACTTGACTAGGCTGTATAGAGTCCTAACCTCAATCCAATAGAACACCTTGGGGATGAATTAAAGCGGAGACTGCCAGCCAGGCCTTCTCATCCAACATCAGTGTCTGACCTTACAAATACATGTATTTTCACAACACCCCAGGACCTGACAAACAGAATGATGATTTTTTTTTAGACCACCACTACATATCAAAATAAAACTAGGTTAGATATATTGGGACAATTTAGGAAATACAGTGACAGTGCAATTAAACCAATAAGATTTGCATCTAAACTTCAATGCAATATCACACCATGATTCTCTGTCCAGAGACAAAAACAAAACATGGAAAGGTGTAGGATCACTGGTTATGAAGGTGAGTTTACTTCCCCCTACCTTATGGACAGAAACCAGAGGTATTGCATAGCCCAAAGTTACAGCTATGGAAAATTAGGCTGGGATGGGTCACACAAAAAGTAAAGGCTGTTCACCTTTCAGAAAGGGTACCCAAGAGATCCTGACAATTGTTATTACTTAGCAAGTTAGATGAGAAGACAATGAGGGAAGAGGATCTAAAACAAATATCTGATGTTTTGTGGTTCAGCAGATGTAGGATAAAAATGTAGAACCAGTAAGAATATAGCCCATGTCAACTTATAGGCCCAAAAGCAGTATCCTATTAAACCAGAAAATGGTTCATGCAGAAAAACAGACAATGGTACAAACCAAGCAAGGTTTGCTGTAATCACACATACTGAAGTTTTAGAAGCTAAGTCTTTACCATCTCATCACTCAGCACAATATGCAGAAGTAATTGAGTAATTGCTCAACTTTATTAAGGTGGTGTCCTTCATCCAGCTTTGCTGAGACATACAGCTGTGTCATCAGCATAACAGAGGAAGCTGATGCCATGTTTATGAATGATTGTACCTAGAGATAGCATATATAAAGAAAAGAACAATGGACCTAAAACAGAACCCAGTGGTACACCAAACCTAACCTTAGTATATAGTACATCTACAAACTGATTGAATAGGTTGAATAGGTTGAATAGGTCAGTTGAATAGGACCTGAACAAGGAGAGGGCCATTTCCTTAACTCCAACAAAATATTCTAATCTATGAAGGAGAATAGTAGGATCAATGGTGTCAAAAGCTGCACTAAGGTCAAGTAACACAACCAAAGACGCACATCCCTGATCAGAGGTTGCCAGTAGTATAGTGGTGTGAAAAAGTGTTTGCCCCCTTTCTGATTTTCTGATTCTTTTTGCATGCAAACATGGCCCTATGTGAAAAAGTGATTGCCCCCTTGTTAAAACGTATTGTAACTGTGGTTTCTGACACCTGAGTACACTGTCTTTAACCACACCCAGGTTATTGTGATTATTGCCACACCTGTTCTCAATCAAGACATCACTTAAATAGTACCTGTCTGACAAAGTGAAGTCCACCAAAAGATCCTTAAAAGCTACACATCATGCTGAGATACAAAGAAATTCAGGAACAATTGAGAAAGAAGGTAACTGAGATCTATCAGTCTGGAAAGGGTTATAAAGCCATTTCCA
>JANCOA010257331.1:0-10321 GCA_024363135.1 Leptodoras oyakawai | reverse complement strand
TGATGCCTTCAGTGAGAATCTACAATGGAAATAGTCATGAAAATAAAGAAAACGCATTGAATGAGAAGGTGTGTCCACACTTTTGGCCTGTACTGTATACTAAACTGATAAAAAAACAACACCAGTTGTACGAAATCATAATAAGACAATCACTCATTCATGTAATTTAACAGATCAGGCTAAAAGCCAACATCAGCTTCTACTGTGTTGTATGCGCACACAAAACAGAACAAAACAGTAATGTCTTGCTAATATAAATCCACCACAGCTGCACACCATGTTTGAAATTGATTCTGATACTTTAATAATAAAAAAATATTCAAAATCATGACGTAAGGTAAAACACAGTTCTAGAGATGCCTGATTCTGTGTACAGCATTTAAGTTTATAAAATTCACATAATACTAGTGAGAAAGTGACCAAAAGCAGGTAAGTGCATCCACAGTTGGAGACATGGTAAGTAAGTAAGAGGTAAGTAATTTTTACAAATGGGTCAGTAAAGTGCAGTTCAGTGGTGAGATGTGAACTTAAAGTACGGGGAAAAATAAACAGGTTGCAAGTTTCAGGGGTATACAAGTGTGTGTGTTTGGTCCAGTTCAGCATATTTGAGGTTTATGTGTTGTACCTCTGTAAAATGTGGTGAGAATGGGAGGTGGGAGGCGTGATTTCCTCAAACTTCGCAGAAAGTAGAGAAGCTGCTGGGCTTTCTTTTCTATGGAGGTGGTGTTGAGGGACCAAAAGAAATTCTCCATAAGGAGAACACCAAGGAATTAGGTGCCCTTGATGTTCTTCAAAGTGTGGTCCCTCTTTATTCTTTTGAAGTCAATAACCATCTCTTAAATTTTGTCTACGTTCAGAGACAGGTTGTTGACACTGCACCACTCTGTTAGCCGTTGCACCTCTTCTCCATGCTGACCCATCATTCTTGCTGATGAGAGTCACCACGGTTGTGTCATCGGCAAACTTGATGTGGTTTGAGCTGTGCATTGCTGCACAGTTGTAAGTCAGCAGAATGAACAGCAGTGGACTGAGCATGCAGCCCTGAGGAGCCCCTGTACTCAGTGTGGTGGTAATGGACATCTCCCAATCAAGAAGTCCAGGATCCAGTTACAGAGGGAGGTTTTCAAGCGCAGCAGGCTGAACACCTGAGGAATGATGTGATTGAATACTGAACTGAAGTCTATAAACAGCATTTGAACATATGTGTCCTTCTTATCCAGGTGAGTGAGAGCCAGGTGGATGGTAGTGACTATGGCATTGTCTGTGGAGCATACAATACATTGGGATGATATACAAACTGCAAGGGGGCAGCTGGGTCTTTTACCTCGAACCAAGTCTAGTAGTTGTTCAGCGCGTCTGGAAGGGAGCCGTCACTGTCACAGGCAGGTGGTGTGGTTCTGTGGTTAGTGATGGCCTGGATGCTCTGCCACAAGCGCTGTGTGCCACTGCTGCTCTTGAAGTGGCTGTGGATGTTCTGGCTGTGTGTGCGATTTCTGTCTCTGATTGCCCAGGACAGTTGGCTCTCACTGTCCTTAGGGCCACCTTGTTGCCTGTTCTGAAGATGGAGTCTCAGGCTTTCAGCATTGCACGCACCTCTGCAGTCATCCACAGCTTCTGCTCGGGTCGTGTGAGACACTGTCGTCATCAGTGCACTTGCCGAAGTAGCTGGTCACTGATGAAGTGTACTCCTCCAAGCTGATGTAGTCACCAGCGCTTGCAGTCTCCCTAAACATGTCCTGGTCAGTGTGCTCAAAATAGTCCAGTTGGCTCCTGCTGGCCAGGTTTTTACCTGCTTCTGAACTGGTTTAGAGCATCTGACGAGTGGTCTATATGCTAGTGTTACAATTTAAGTTTTAAAATGATTGCAACACAGGGGGAACACAAGAGAAGTGAGGAGACCAGACCAGGATTAGACAATAAATCAGTGATTATTTATTTTAAATTCAAGTACCCAGCATTAACAAAATGCACCTATGGCCTATATGTTTTAAGGCCTCAGAGGAGCCAACAACAACGGTGCCAAAGAAAATAAAGAAACAAAACATAACCTTAATCTAAGCTACATCAGTCTAACAAAAGAACAAAGAAAGCAAAACCTAACTACTTACTCTAACAAACAGAAGCACAAAAGGGGCAGCCACCAGCTAACCTGATGTGTCTATACACACAGACAGCTATGTGATGTAAATGTATAAGGCGCCTTAACCTTACCTGTTGGACTCCTCTAGTTAGTGTTGGTTTTGAACAAAGTATACAAACCAATTACATTTGTGGCAAAACATAGTCAAGGATCAAATATAACAAAGGACAGGACAAACAGCTCCTGAGCACATGGCAAAAGGGGAGACAGCAGCACACACAACAGGTCTCACTTCCTGGGTGAGCTCTAGCCACCATTTGGTGGTGTCTGCAGGTTTTTATAGCCTGTTGCTCCGCACATTAAGGTCAGGTGGACCACAAACCTGCAAATGGAGGGAAAACACACACAACCACACACAGAGCAGACAAAAACATAACAAGCACTCTAGTGCTAGACCTGCACATAACACCCCCCCACAAAAGGTTGAACCTGAGTTAAAGCACCATCAAGTGCAGTCTGCTCGAGATAGGGCATCAGCAACAATGTTCTCTGAGCCCTTCTTATGGATGATGTCCAAGTTAAACTCCTGCATGCATAAAGCCCAACGCATCAAACGCTGGTTTGAATTGCACATGCGTGACAGGAACACCAAAGGGTTATGGTCAGTGTATACCTTTACAGGTGACACACATGAACCAACATACACTTTGAAATGTTGGAGGGCCCATAATAAACCAAGTGCCTCTTTCTCAATTGTTGAGTATTTCAACTGGTAGGAATTTAACTTGCATGAGAAGTAGCACAAAGGGTGAACAACTCCAATATCATCTGACTGTAACAATACAGCTCCTGCACCTACAGCACTAAAATCCACCTCCAAGCTGAATGGCTTCTTAAAATCGGGAGCAGCTGAAACAGGAGAGGAACACAACAAAACCTTCACATGCTCAAATGCAGCTTGACATTCATCAGACAATTTAAAAGCTCGCTTAGGACTCAATAGGGTTGTGAAAGGCTCAACAACAGAAGAGAAATTCTTACAAAAACACCTGTAGTACCCAGCCATTCCCAAAAATCGTCGCAGAGCATGTTGTAATGAAGGTACAGGGAACTCTGCAATGGCTTGAACCTTGGCGCGAACTGGACAAACTTGCCCCTGGCCTACTTGTTTTCCCAAGTATGTAACTGTAACATGTGCAAACTCACATTTGGCAAGATTCAGGGTTAAAGAAGCTGTAGAGAGACTGAAAAACTGTATTCAGGAGCTCAACATGACTTTCCCAATCAATTGAATACAAAATCAAATCATCTAAATAGGCTGTACAGTGTGGAACATCAGAAAACACAATGCTTACCAGTCTTTGAAATGTTGCTGGTGCATTTTTTAAACCAAATGGCATTACCATATACTGCATTAACGCATCTGGAGTAACAAAAGCAGAGATCATGCTTACTCACATACTTTGCTGATCCAACACTGTCAATGCAGTCATCAATCCTTGGCAGTTGGAAAGAATCAGACACAGAAACTGCATTTACACGCCGGTAATCTGTACAAAAACGAGATGATCCATCAGGACTACAGCTTGGCATAGCTAACCCATGCTCAATCAAATAATTTACTTCTTGTTTCATTGTGTCTCTTTTCAAGACATTGACTCTATAGGAATGTTGCTTTATAGGACCACTAATGACCTCAATGTCATGTTGAATAACAGAAGTCTGAGTGGGAACATCTCCAAATATTTCAGGTTAGCTTCTGATGAAGTGGTCTACGTCAGCTTGCTGTTTCTCTGTTAAATTTGCAGTGAGAGGTGATAAGTTACACAGCATTTCAGAGTTCAACAAACGAGCACCAACAGAACCAACTTGATGAGGCACAAGACATCTTTGTCTTGTACACAACAGCAACAGGCCCTACAGTCTTACAAAGTGAAGGTACCACTTTAACTTTGTCACACATGACCTCTGGAATCTCTCTTTCAACATAAGACTTCAGCATGTTGATGCGACAGACACAAGATTTACGATTTCGGTCGGGAGTCTTTACAATATAATCTGTGTCACTAAGCTTCTGCTGAATCACATATGGGCCAGAAAAGTTTGCAGACAGCAAAGACCCAAGCAATGGCAACAAAACAAGGACTTTGTCCCCTGGTTGAAACTGGCATAAAACAGCTTTCTTATCATAATGCCATTTCATTTTCCCTTGGAATGCGTTTAGAGCAGTTTTTGCAGCCTGACAAGCAGCATGCAAGTGCTCTCTAAAATTACTCACATAGTCTAAAACATTGGTTTCTTCCTTTTTGTCTGAAATAAATGATTCTTTCAGTAACTTTAAAGGACCTCTAACAGAGTGACCAAAGACAAGCTGTGCAGGGGATAAACCCAGTGACTCTTGTACTTCTTCCCAAGTAGCAAAAAGCACAAAAGGTACACCATCATCCCACTGTCGACCTGTATCCAGACAGTACTTGCGCAACATAGACTTCAAAGTCTGATGGAATCATTCAAGAGCACCCTGACTCTCAAGATGGTAAGGACTGGACACAACATGTTTTATCAGCATCAACATTTTATCAGTGTTTTCTCAGTTTTCATAACTTGAGAAAACACTTTCGACATTAAATTGGTGCCCTGATCTATCTGAATTACTTTGGGCAATCCAAAAATTGAAAAGAACTTAGTCAATGCCTTCAACACAGAGGGTGCACTTATTTTCCGAAGTGGTAAGGCTTTAGGAAAGCGAGTCAGAGCACACATAACAGTGAGTAAAAACAGTGGCGCAGCGGATAGCACTGTCGCCTCACAGCAAGAAGGACCCGGGTTCACTACTGCAGCAGAACTCTGAACACCAGAATTCTCATTAACTTGGGTCAATTTAATTGGAAAGTCAATCAATGGGTTGTCTCTAGCTAAAAATGTATCAGAAAGTGAAGGTGCATCAGAATACTTTTGAGACTGAGAACGAGTCATAGCACACACGGGAAGGTTTTAAATGGCAGAACAGTGTTCTAACGACCCATTAAGAGTAGGCTTATCCGTTACCTCTGGCAAAGGAACCACTCTGCCACCAGCAATATAATTACCTAGGATTAGCTGTACCCCTTTAAAATGACCAGAGACCAAACCAGTCTGCAAATAAACCTCATGCAATGGAACTTTCATGTAGGACATGTCAATGCCTTGGCAGAGTGCATGTGACCCACAAGAAGATAGCTCTGGCTGAGAAGGCAAAGCATCAGCAAGCAACAAAGTCAAGGCTGCCCCAGTGTCCTGCAATATCTGTACTGGACACTGTGTGTATAGACACATCAGGTTAGTTGGCGGCAGCCCCTTTTGTACTTCTGTTTGTTAGATTAAGTAGTTAGGTTTTGCTTTCTTTGTTCTTTTGTTAGAGTGATGTAGCTTAGATTAAGGTGGTTTAGTTTTGTTTCTTTCTTTTCTTTGGCACTGTTGTTGTTAGCTCCTCTGAGGCCTTAAAACATATAGGCCATAGGTGCATAGGTGTTAATGCTGGGTACATGAATTTAAAATAAATAATCACTGATTTATTGTCTAATCCTGGTCTGGTCTCCTCACTTTTCTTGTGTTCCCCCTGTGTTGCAATCATTTTAAAACTTAGATTGTAACATATTAGGGGCACGTCTGGGATCTTTTGGGAACAGAGAGTGGTGTGTAGACCAGTGCTGGATGTATGGTGGTAGCAGTAGGGAGTATTTTTATTGTAGTAGTTGTTTGGGATGGCTTTGTCTGGTAGTTTGGCTGATTTTGTCCAAGGTCCATTTGTAGACTTATTAAACACATGTAGGAAGGATGTTTTATTGGAAATAGCGCAGCACTTTGGTATCTCAGTTTCTAAAAGTTTGGTTAAAAGGGAACATAAACAGATATATATGGAGGGTTTGGTAGACCTAGGTGTTTTAGCTTTTAGTGTAGTAGGTGATACTACAGTAGCAAGAGTTACTTCTGCTTCTTCACCTGTGTCTGAGAAGCCAGTTGCACCTCCAGTGTAGCTGAAATAAAACAATTCTGCAGAGAAGAGTGGGCCACAATTCCTCCACAGTGGTGTGAAAGACTCATCACAAGTTATCACAAACATTTGAGTGCAGAGGGTGGCACAACCAGATATTAGGTTATTGGGGGGCAACTACTTTTTCACATGGGTGATATAGGTTTTGAATCTTTATCTTCAGTAAATGGTCATTTTAAAGCTGCATTTTGTGTTTACTTATTTTGTCCTTATCTTATAATTAAATGAGTTGGAGGGTGGTTTAAACATTAAAGGCTGTATATTGAGTTATTTTGAGGGAAGAATAAACATACACTGTTATATAAGCTGCACACATACTACTCTTCATTGTGTCAAAATGTAATTTTGTCAGTGTTGTCCCAAGAAAAGATATACTTAACTATCTGCATAAATTTGAGGGGTGTACTCATTTTTGTGATACACTGTATATCCATCAGGCCAACAATTTATAAAGTCACATTCAACACTACTTAATGGCCATTAAGTATTGTTGATGTCACTTGACACCTTTGAAGAGCACTAGAGTATCATACATACCCTGAGACTGCTAATAAAACAATTTACCTGATTTCTCATCACTGAAGAGCCTGATCTCACCTGAAAATAATATTCAAGGTTGTGACCTAAATATATGGAAAGAACACTAATGTTGTTCATTTCATCATGAGATGCTGTTCATTTCAAGACAAACTGAGTATTGATGAGCAATAGATCCAGAGTGTGCATTTCACTTTTAGAGACATTGCCCTGAATGCACAAGCTTTGGAGTAGTGGACTCAAGATGGGTACTTCACTATCAGGAACATCCCACATGTAGACAAGTGAGTAGAAAATACATAATACTTAAAAACAAATGTACTGCTTGTTAGGAACCGCCAGACCACGCCCAATTCTCTTCCTCGTTCCTCTTGTCCCTCCTTCTAATTCCGTTTCTCTCTCCTCACTGGGTGTGGCTGTCCTTTCTTCTGGTTCCGTTGTCAATTTTTAGATCTCCGTGTGGAGATCTAAAAGGAGCGCTGCTCGCGAGCTGGTTTATGTTTACCCTGTATATTAGTGTAAATGGATTACTAACCACGCACTCCTCTGTGTCTCTTCACCCTTTAGATACTAACCATCCGTGTCCCGGACCCCTCTCTCTCTCCTTCTCTTTCACTGCCTCTCACTCCCTCTCTCGTTTTTCACCCTCGCTCACCCGGGTCTGTGTAGCCAGTTACCATTCCTCTCACTTCCTTGCTGTTCTCTCTCCGAAGCCCTTCCGCTCCGGCCTCTTGTCTTCTTTCCCGTCCGATCTCCTCCTCTCACCCGGACGGCTGTCTCTTGTCTTTCATCTCTCTCCTTTCCCAATGCTCATCCCCAGTTATTAGTGTTTATTTTTTGCCTGGTCTCTCTCCTGTGCTTTATCTCCCGGCATATTCCCCGTTACGCCCACTTCTCCTGCCGTTCCGTTCCTGCCTCCCGGCTGCACTCCTGGGACCTCCAAGCACAGCGCCTTCTCTCCATACCTCATTTCAAGCCATTGTTCAGTTTTTCTCACTTTGCATTATTAAAGTGGACTCTTGTTCTGCATTCATGCACAAGAGGAGTAAGAAGTTGAAGAGTGAATTCCTGCTGTGCCTATTGGGGATATTTCCTTGGGATTCCCTTTGAAGTGAACGTTGCATAATTGGAATATTTTACCCCTTCTAACTTCTGTCAGTGTGAATCATATCTCATCCATATGCAAACAAATTGAGACTTTCCAAATTCACAAAATGACATACTGTATTTCCAATAAAAATAGTCATACAGTAATCTTTCAAAAAAAGTAGAAACTGAAATAATCTTAAATATAGTCATATGTATCTAGCATTTCATATTATAGTGCAAGGACGAACTCCAACGGGTTGTGGAAAGCAAAAGCAGAGTTTATTCAAAAGGGCCAACAGTCAAACAATAAGACAGCTCAGAGCGGGAGAAACAAAAAGCGAACTAAGGAGCAAATAAACGCCGAGATGATAATCCAGACCGTGCTCCAACTAAGAAAGTCCGGCTCCACACTCTGGCTCAGAATCTGCACACAGACAGAAAAACAACAAAGAACTAAGAAGAACGTATGCTCAAAATGGAGTGAAACAAACACATACAACACACTATAAAGGAAGCAAGTGATAAACGGAATCCCAAACTGAATAGTGAGGAAAGGACACTTAGCTTCAAGAACGGAATCTCATCAAGAGTGTTGCGAAGGCTTGTGATTGTCATAGTCCTGCAGGGAAGCCCAGCTATAAGGCACCCTAAATAGGGAGGGAGAGCCAATAAGGGACAATGATCAAACTATATGATTATTAGATGATTATTATTTCTAAATATATGCTTTTACTGATTTAAATCTTGAAGTAATCTTGTTCATTTGGCAGATCAATTAGTTAATTATAAGCATTGATGTTCGGAATCGGTGTGATCACTCCCATTTCCGGTATGATAGGAATCCACGTGATCACACCGATTTCCGTTTCTTGTTTTCCTTTGTCCCGCCTTTTCCGTTTCTTTTGGTATTTATGGGTCCCTTTGTTCCGGGACTGGCAGGAAATATTGGTTGTGTATATTGGTTAGAGTTTGGTTGGTGTGTGCTTTCTTTTGGGTGGACCCTTATTCTTGCAGGTGCCACGCCTCTGTGAACCAGCTGACATCGCGGCGCCGTGCTGCTTCGGGATCTCCGCGAAGGCCACTTCCCCTGGACATCATTCCAGCACCTCATGTCGTCGCGCCACACCATCAGCACCATGCCCCCGTGTTCCAGCTGGCACCGCGCCTCCGCGCCTGATCTTCCAGTGGGATTCTTGTGGCACCCACATCTCCGGACGTCTCCCGCTACTCGTCACTGCGCAGAGACCCTCCGTTCCCTCCAATGCGCCGAAGCCGCGCTCTCTTGCGCGCCCACGCCACACGCCTCCATGCGCAATCCCCATTGCCCCTTTGGACTCTGATGTGTATGTTTATTCCATGCCTTGTGTCCTGTTTTACCTCTGTTGACTTTGTGTTAATTAAATGTTTCCTTTTAGTTCTTCATCTACGTCTCCTTTCATCCGGTCCATTCACCCATCCATCGCCATTCATAACAATTGATTTCTAGAAAGAAACAAAATGATCTGCCAACAGAATAACATTGCTTTAAGCTTAATTTGAGAACATTAATCTAAAAACAAGCTGATTAATAAAGTAGAAATACCCAATTTAGCTAGTATATACAAGAATACAGTGAACCAAAGATTATTAAGCCCATTTCTAGTACTTTACATAATCTTGTCATTTGGCACATACTTTTGTTAGCATTTACTTCTAGAAAGAGGAAAAACCTATCAGTCAGTCATTTTCTGTACCGCTTATTCCCAGTTACAGGGTCACGGGGGGAGCCGGTGCCCAGCCGGGAACTCTGAGCGCAAGGGCAAGAACCAACCCTAGACAGGGCGCTAATCCATCATAGGGCTCATACACACACACATTCACACCCGCATTCACACACTAAGGGCCAATTTTCCCATCACCATCTACCTGCATGTCTTTGGACTGTGGGAGGAAACTGGAGTACCCGGAGGATACCCACGCGGACACGGGGAGAACATGCAAACTCCACACAGAAATTTCCCAGGTCGCCACACCCAGGGATTGAACCCGGGTCCTTCTTGCTGTGAGGCGACAGTGCTAGCCCGGAAAAACCTATCTGCAAATAGAATTTGTAAGGGCAACCATAAATCAATTTTCAGTCACTATAGGAAGTTTTATGTTTGTGGTTGTTGATGTGGTGGGTGGAATCCACATGGTACTTGTGGCACTGAGCATGCATTAAGTTAATTATGGCCTTAGCCACTGGGAAGGTGGATGAGGGCCTACAAGAGGTTGGTTAAATGATAGTTCTGTGTAGTGAGCTTGATGGTGGGTGAGTCTGGGACAACAGATCTCACTGCTGAGCCTTCCAAAGGTGTGATTTATAACACTGGGGCTAAAAGTTATGGTCACACCAAGAAAAAAAAATCTACGTGTCTAGATTTGCAGATGCTCTGATGACATATTAGTGTAAACATTTCATCATTCGGCGGAACGGTGGCGCAGTGGATTGCGCTGTCGCCTCACAGCAAGAAGTACCTGGGTTCGATCCCCGGGTGGGGTGACCTGGGAAATTTCTGTGTGGAGTTTGCATGTTCTCCCCGTGTTTGCGTGGGTTTCCTCCG
>JANCOA010254251.1:0-10341 GCA_024363135.1 Leptodoras oyakawai | reverse complement strand
AATTGAACCTTCACACTCTGCTCTTACTGGTGCAATGTGCAATTAATAAAGATTGGCCACCAGGCTGGTCCAATTTAACGATGAAACCTCCCACACTAAAATGACAGGTGTTTCAGTTTTATTGTCTAACCCCTGTATATTTCTATTGAAAACATACTGGATACCTGTTACATGGTAGTTAATGTAAGAGTTAGTACACCAAAGAAGAAGGTGCAACAAGACAATCAGTGATTCAGCTGTTTGGACAGCCAGGGTAAATTTTCCACTACCTTGGTGCTAGGTGGTCTTCATAAATGACTTCCTTGTGCCTTCAGGGATGGTAAGTAAAATCATGCTTTGCTACTGGCTTGAAGGGAATATGGTAGAAGGCTTTGAAGAGTGATTGCATCTGACATGTTTTTGAATTTGTAGGTAACCATCCATGATTTGCCGCTCCTTTTTAGGTAAGGTCTGATGCAAGGGAAGACCAGCCATGAGTGAACTGCAGTAGTCCAACCTTAAGATGCCAAGTACCTGACTGGTCTTTGTGGAGAGGAAAGGTTATATTGTTCTGCTATTCTAAAGGAGAAATCAGTCAGGGTAGCCACATGAGTGGAGAAGGATAGCTGATTGTTCATAACCACAACAAGGTGTTATGCATCAGCTTATGTTATTCAGGAGAATACAAGAAATTGCATCTCCAGGGATATAGAGCAGCTTAGACTTCATGATATGTAGCTTCAGTTTATGAGCTTCCATCTACTGTGAGATGTCCACCAGACATGCTGTGATTTGAAAAGGTGCTGTGATTTGTGTTTGAGGGTAATAAAAGGGAATGAGATGTGTGTAAGGAACATGATAGTGATTAAAAAAGGCCATGTGATGATATACATTTGCCTAGAGTACAATATGGCCAGCTTTGACCCCATGGAGAGTTTGCATAGAGCAGATGTGAGACTTGTAACTGTGTCCAAAAAAAGGCTACTGAAAGATCCAAAAGAATTAGGGCTGATGGTTGTCAGTTTGATCTAGCAACAAGAAGCTTCTGAGAAACAGTGATTAGGTGGTTTAAACAGAATGTGTTGCTTTGGAGCACAGCAGAGATCTCTAAATTGCTATCCTCTACTCCACATAATACCATAGGGAATGTATTGGCATACCAAGTAACACTCAGCAGGTTCCTGATAATGGAATCCTGAAAGGTCAGTAGATTGGTTAACATAAATGAGTGAAATGACTTTGAGAAGAAACTCAGGGTTTACCCACAAAGACAGTCCAGAGTCATCAGGCCATGCATGCAAGGTGAGCTTAGTGCCAAGACATGTAGTTCTGCCACTCCTTTTGCTAAAGTGACCAGTAGCAAAAGGGCATTTTTATGGGCTTTGAAACCCATTTCAGACCTGATTCACTTTGGCAGCCTGCATGTCTGAACTGCAGTGGGGTGGTGGTGGTGGGAGGAGGGGGGTGTCAAACAAAAGCAACTTGTTTAATTCAGAAAGGCTGTGAAAAGTTTTGAGTCACCACATAAACTTCAAAGTAGATAGGGACTTTCCCTTCAGAATGGCTAATCCTTATGTTTTTAGCCAGCATTTTTAAAGAATCTGACTGCTCTAAAACCACTGTCCGTTAACCCCTAAAACATTGAATTTGGACAGATAAAATGCATGTTGTCTGGGGAAATGTTTTTGATAAACACAGAAAAGCCAACAAGCTTCCTCATTCATAAAATGGAAGTGTAAAAAGGTCCATTGGTTGCCTTAATGACATTCTTTGCACTCTGGTGAAGTCAGGCCACACTGGTTTAACATAAATGCTAATTAATGTCATGGGCTGGTTTCATGGGATTATATGGTGTTGGGAGGCATTTTTAGAAGGCTAAGACACTAGGTAAATGGGAGTGCTCAGATACCTACTAGATACTCGAGTGTGACTTTAAATTAATTTAGTTTGATTTTATTTACATAATAATTGTAACAATGGCCAGTATCATAAAGCAGTTTAAAGTAAAGTGTCCAGCCAATTTAGTGATGTTTTAGTCACTGAGAACTGGGCTTTTCACCCCAGGGCATTCTGCAGGCTCACAAAGCAACACTGGCACATAGGGTATTATTTTGCCCATATGTTTTATAAAGGTGTTCCACTGCCTGAAGCAAGGTTTCATTCAGTTTTAAAACAGAGCAGTCAATAGTTGCACTCTGGAGGTACCATACCAATCCAAGCAGCAAAAAGGCTATTGTGCCTGTTCATGCTATATACAAGACAATGTCATTAGACCTCAATAGAATGTTGCTGTGGGGCTGCAGGACTGAGCTGCATGAAATGCAGAGGGATTGGTGTGGGTATTGGTAGCATGTATTCACATGGCCAACAGGTCAAAGGCAGTAGGTGGTGTGAAGAATATAGGAATATTCCAAGATGATGTTCCAATGTTTCATCAGAAATATTGTTAAGAATTCTAAATATAGAGAAATATATAGGGATTTTTTAACTCCCTGTGTTTCTTTAGTTTAGTCACTGCATCTAACTAAGATCTACTTGCTTTAATATGGTGTTACTATTCCTAGGCTATAAAAGCATATATATATATATATATATATATATATATATATATATATATATATATAGCACAGAGAAGGAGAGGGAGTTAAATTGTGCTCCTTTCACTGACTTTTTAGGGCTTTGGGGTGGAGAGGGGGGGTCAAACTTTTTATAAAGACATTTTATAACTGATTCTATAATGCGTAGGTGTAGCAGAATTTATTTATAGATTTTCTATCGCAGCATGACATGCATGGATGTGCTGTAGGGAAGAGTCATGTGTACTTTTTTATTTTATAAGAGAATTACATTGCAATCAAAGGACAAAGCTATATTTATTAATGTTTTCATTGCTTTCAATGCTTTCAACATGCTTTTCAATGCTCTTCTAGCCCAGTATTTAGGTCTCCAGAGGGATAAACACAAAGAGAGAGAGAGAGAGAGAGAGAGAGAGAGAGAGAGAGAGACCAAAGGAATGATTAGATGATGAGATTAAATTCCTGTCCTGAGCTAAGGAATTTTATTGACTCTGAATCCCAAGTTGCCAGGAGTGACCAATCCCTTTTCAAGAAATGTCTGGTGTGGATGAATGTTGAGAGTCTGTAAAGGAGGGAATGGGATGGATAACCACTGTAGGCATGTTGAAAAGCTAAGCAGCAGGGCTCCAAAGCACATTCCAGAGGTATATGAAATAGTTTGGAGTAAAATATGATATTATGGTCATAGTGTGGTGTACACTATGCCACAGTGAATGAGTGAGAGAGAGAGAGAGAGAGAGAGAGAGAGAGAGAGTAAAACTGGAGAAAGAAGTGCAGAACTACAGTAGGTATAATAGATTTATGAGTCAGATTGAAAAGGAAGGACAATAACACACCAGAGAGACGTGGATTAAGTTGTTAAAAAGCACCAGTGCAATGTGTTTGTGTGTGTGTGTGTGGGTGTGTGTGTGTGTGTGTGTGTGTGTGTGTGTGTGTGTGTGTATGTGTGTGTGTGTGAGTGGTAAAAAAGCTCCATTGTCAGTTATTTTCTCATGACTCCCGAAAGGTCTGTCATCAACACACCCACACACACAAAATGTGTTCTCCTGTGTGTTTGCTTGTGTGCATGCATGCATGTGCATGTGGGTGAGAACAATCCAGGCAGACTAGCCTGTATTACCTTATCACTACTTGGCTGCACAGTGGAATAATGTCAAAAGTAGTGCAACAGAAAAAGCGTTAGAGGTGGCAGAGAGGACATTTTCAGGCATTGCAAAACAGATGCTGTCTCTTTTCCTGAGAGAAATATATGTGGAATTGACAATATAGAAGTCATCTCTACCTTTGTTGTTTTTCACTCACTCTGGGACAAACTCAGCTCTTTCTGGCAGCTCAACTGACCTTGTATCCTTTATTAAAAGGGATTTTTACTTTTGACATTTTGCTGCCCCACAAATAAGATCATAATTTCCATGGATGGACTTGCGCTTGGTTTTTGTATGTTGTTGAACAGATGAGTCACTCAGACTCTAATTCTGTATCACAGGGGCCTCTGTGGATTAAAACAGTACAATCATGTAAAAAAGCCAGCAGACACTACTCATTTCCTGTTTGTGCTGGTTTCCATTAAAGTAGAAAGGTATTTTCAGCAGGTTTAGGGTGTAGGGACTAGTGATTAGTAAAAGACAACTTGAAATGCACAACAAAACAAAAATATAAATTATTATTATTATGATAATATTATATGAAATAAAGCAAGACATCTCATTAAAAAATATAAAATGTTTGTGTTGTTCTGCATGTGTTTCTCACAGGATGAACTATCAACTTTAAGATGCTGCAATCTTGCCACTACTTTAATCTTTAGTTAAAATACAAAAAAAAAAATGAACTTCTATCTAGTGGATGCACTGCCACCCAAACACAGACGGCTATGAAAGTAGAATTTGTAGTGCAAAACCCATCAAGCAAAAATAAATACTACTGAAATACAAGTCACAAATGGTTATGTGGGTGAATCCAAAATGTTGTTATATTATGCACGTAAGGTACTAAGGTGTGTAGGTACATTGTTACACCCAATGCAGGGTGCAAACATATGGCTGTATTCAGATTTGGCAAATTAAGTCAGAAGTCATGTAGGGAAGTAAATATTTACCCAGGGAAAAGCAATCATCTTTATAGTGCTATGCATCTTAACTCACATTTCTCCATAGCCTATTTCGATTATTATAATAATCTCCATGCAGTACATTTCTATGAGGTAATCAGACAATTCTTGCAAATAGCTTTTGAGTCAGGTATTTTTCACTTATGGCTAGGTTAACCCCTCTCAAATTCAGGCCTTTATACAAACAAACAAATCAAAAAGTAGAAAAAAAAACAATTCATACCATAAAAGCAAGGCTAAACTAAAAAGCAGAGTTTAAACTAATATGAGAATATAAAAAGTAGAAGAGGACAAAGATGCAGCTAAGAATCTACAGATAGTCTTATATGTTCTAAATATTGCAATTATATTAAGACCGACTGTCATGAACAAGACATAAAAAGGTTCCCAACAGTGATCATTAGGTCAATTTCTGATTTTATATTCACTGCAGATTTCTCAGTTTAACAATGTGTTTCATCCACATTAGTTGGCTATCAACCTATGAAATGGCACTTCATACAGTGCTGTGATTCATGCATTCGTCTTCTGCAATAACATTATCCTGGCCAGCGCCTACTGGCAAGTTAGAGCTCACATAATTCAGTATTTTTTTTTTCTTCTAAATTGAGAAGGAGAGAACCTGGAGGAAGGTAACAATGTGCACAGAAACAGTAAGACAGTAGCCTGAGCTCAGTAACACTTGACATGGCAATTTTTTTAGACAATGAACTTGACCTAGCATAGTGTTTCCTACTGACAGACGCAGAATGTGTGAAGCTTTAAGCAGAGTTAAAAATACATTATCTGCATTTGTGAGTTGCAGCAGGAATAATTAAACAAATCATTAAAAAAAATCATGGATTTATCTTCAGTAACTATAAACTGGGATTACTGAATACAAGAAGGGAATACCTTGTGGACCTACAGTACACTCATTCACAACTAGATACATGAAGCATAACCAATAGGCAGACAAGGACACCGGAATATATTATATTCTGTATACTCATGGGCCAATGCGGCTGCTCATACCACTTTTAGCTAGATTAACAATAACCTAGTTATTGTTCACAGACAAATAGTTGCTAATTTTATTGTAAGAAGCAGCATACCAAGTAAATTAAGTAATTAAGATACTGTCTCCTCAGAGTACCTCAAAAAAAAGGTTTTATGACTAGTTGTGGAGGAGTAATGATTCAAAGATAATTGAACTCTCTGTTATCATCCAGAAGAGAATGAGCTCCCTTGTGAGTCTGGTTCCTCTTAAGGTTTTTTCCTTATGTTGTCTCAGGGGGTTTTCCTTTCTATAGTTTCCTCTGACTTGCTCAGTGGATCAAAATCAGTGACAGCAGAGGGACCAAGATGGAAGATGTAGGACACAAAACAGTTTGAATCAGTATGTACAGCTCATACTCAGGGGTAGATGTAGCAATCTGTTTGTGCTCATTTCCAGACATAAATAGGCCATGTTTTGTCTGAAAGACATTGGATGTTACGCAATTGCTGTACAAATGTGCAACTTATAAACATGGCAACACTCAAAGTGCAGCTAATGCTTTATACGTATGCATTGTACATAGCAGGCTTTTTGAAATCTTTTCATCACTCTACCACTCATCACCATACCATGCTCTGACACAAGAGTCATTTATTTAAGTATTTCATGTATTTGTCACTTGCAGTTCTTTTTTTGGCTGTTTTTTGTGTCGTGTTAGAGCAGCACACATTTCATAGTTGTTTCCATGTGCAGTTTCTGTGTAATGTTGCAACATTATTAAATTGAGGAATAATTTTCGGGTGCAGTGGGAATGCATTTTGCAGCTGCAACAAATTGCATTTCACACAACTAGATTAGAGAGATTGCTGTCAAACCAGCTGTATACAGTGTACAGTAGAATGAAATAGCATTCTCCAAGGCTTTGGTGTAACATTTCAGAAGTGAAAACAGTGAAACACAGCTGACAACATATAAAAAAATATGGCACTGCAAGGACAAAGTATGTCCTTGTTTGGCCCTCAGACTACCTTTATTAATGATCTAGAATTAACCGCGCCTTTCTGATCCTAGTAACCCACTGAGGTCAGTGTCTTGGGAATGTATTATTTTATTATTTCTATGACAACATGAGGAATTCAAGTTGAATTTGAGCAGCCACACTATAATAAATAGTTAAAAGCAAGATACAGATGATAAAAGCAATAAAAGATCTTTCATTATGCACATAATTGTCCTCTATGGGAACATTTTATAGATACTGAAGGAGGCATTACATATCAACTGAAAGAGAGAATAGAGAAAAAAACAGACTAAGTGAGAGAGGGTGTGTACATAAGGAACGGCCGTCCTAAACCACAATCATGCAGTAGGGAACACAGAGCGCTTGTTGTGTGTCCACACCCAGATCCAGCTGCTCCATTGGCCACAGTGCAGGATTCCTGTTACACATATTGATGCTTATTTATGGTTGTACAGTGGACAGGACAAGCCTGAGGTGATGTGCAGTGTGTGTGTGTGTGTCTGTGTGAGCAATACTGCATGTCTCCAGAATGAAAATGAGAGGCCATGGCAAACAGTGGCCAGTCTGTCTCTAATTTTTCACCCAGAGCCTCATTTGATTACCATAACAACAGACCTTTCAACAAACACACCTTAATACTGCTCACTCCCTGACCTGTCTGTCTCATCAGTCTCAGTTTTGCTTTCTTTGTCTCTTCTAATGAGTGATATGTCACTCTGATGTAAGTTATATCCCCGGTTCCAAAAACAAAGCAGAAAACTGTAATCATTATAATTATAATTAATATGTTAATTAATTAATGTTAATTAAGAGCAAGCCAGGATTTTATTTTCTAAAAACTGGATGTCAGAAACAATCTTTATAAACACAGCAAACGATAAAGCAATTTTTATGCTAACAGAAAATGGTTATAGTACATAGCATAGCTATGCATAGCTGCTCTGAGGAGCTCAGACTTTACAGTACTCATTTCATCTTCACTTACTTAACCGAGTATCAATTAAGTGAAGTTTGCTTACCAACTACAAATGTAACATACTTACAACAGATCGCCAGTTAGCTAACATCCCTAATTTATTTATTCTGCTTTATTTATCTAATTTATGTAGCATAGCTAAAATGTATCTTTTGATATATACAGTAACTATAGATCACATTCATGCTAAGGGTGGAACAGTGACATAAAGGATATTGCTGTCACCTACCTTACAGCAAAAATGGTCTGGGTTGGATCCCCCAGCATCCTTTCTGTGTAGTTTGTAGGTTCTCCATGTGTATGCATGGGTTTCCTCTGGGTGCTCCAGTTTTCTCCCACTGTCCAAAGACACATAGTCAGGTGAATTGGAGATACTGAACTGCCCGTGTGAGTGTGTGTGATTGTGTCTACTCTGTCCAGAGTGTTTCCCTGCCTTCCAACCAGTGAGTGCTAGGATAGGCTCCAGCACCCCCTGTGACACAGTAGTGCTGAATGAACATTCTTGCTGAGGAATTGACAAATACATAGACACACTTATCGAGCTACACTAAGGCCAAAACCTCATGACCTTATCACATATCCCATAGGTGGGCCTTTCTCACAACTGTATAGAATGCCTTTGCATGCTGTAATCTTACAATTTCTCTTCACTGGAAATAACAGGCCCAAACATGTTACAGCATGAGAGTGTGTCTGTGCACAAAGTGAGGTCTATAAAAACATATCTTGTTAGTTGATGTAAAATAACTCAATTGCCATGGACAGAGCCCTGACCTCAACCCTACTGAACATCTTTGGGATGAATTGGAATGCCAATATGCTCATTTCCCAAACATCAGTGCCTGATCTCACAAATGCTCTTGTGGCTGAATGGGCACATCTCCACAGCAACATTCCAAAATATAAAATCCTTCTCAGAAGAATGGAGGTTATTATGACAGCAAAGACGCACTAAAACTGTCAAGAGATGTACAAAAAGCACACATGGGCATTGTGGTCAGGTCTCCATAATCCTTTGGCCATACAGTGTCACTTTGTTAAGTTTAGGAATGAGTTTGCATCTGGTTATGCAGCACTTGACTTTCAGGTTTTGGATTTCGCATGTCTATGAACAAGTCAAAGGAATCAAGAACTTGCCTTCAGTTTCAATAGTATAATCACTCAAAGTTGTGATGAGACATGAATATACATCCAGATATTGCAGGTTAGGGGTGATATTGTGGCTCGGTGGGTAGCACCGTCGCCTCCCAGCAAGAAGGTCCCAGGTTCAATCCCTGGGTGGGGCAGTCTGGGTCCTTTCTGTGTGGAGTCTGCATGTCCTCCCCGTGTTCATGTGGGTTTACTCCCGGTACTCCAGTTTCCTCCCACAGTCCAAAGACATGAACATTAGGTTGATTGGTGTCTCTAAAGTGGCCCAAGTGTGTGAGTGTGTGCATGAGTGTGTGTGTGTGTATGTGCCCTACGATGGATTGGCGCCCTGTCTAGGGTTGTTCCTGCCTTGCGCCCTATGCTGCCGGACTAGGCACCAGCTCTCCTGTGACCCTGAAAAGGAATAAACAGTTAAGAAAATGAATGAATGAATGAATTTTGCAGGTTAGACCACCAGCATCATTTAGCCACTAATAGGGCACCATGCCATAAGGATGTGTTGCCAAATAACACTCATAGTATTTTAGCTAATGTTAATCCAATCCATGAATAACGTTTTTTATAGACTCTTCAGTCACATGATAACCAAGTATCTTCAGGTTGCTAAGTACCTTCAGGTTGCTGGTTCTTTCTGCAACCAGGTTGCATGTACAAACCTTTCTGTTTACAATCAGCTAAGGGGTCCTATTACATTTAGAAAAGCACACCAATCGGATGCCTTTGTTTCTTTATAGAAATTAGTCAGATCAGTCTCTCACCATCATCTTTGCTTTCCCGTCTCTCTATCTGTCCCCATGTCGGTAACTCTTTGGCTCTGGGTCTTGTGCTCAATAAAACCCACTTATGCTTTCCTTTTATAAGAAGCTTTTTATTTTAGCTTGGTGATTAAATGACTTAATGTAGAGGATCTTAATGTAAAACATAAAAACACACCATAGTGCTGAAAGTGTATGCATGTGTATGTACTTGGCACAGTTCTAAATTGAAATGCATAAATAAGTGTAGTGTGGAATGCTTAATAAAGGTGCATTAATCAAGATAGAGCTCTAGCTATTAAATAGGTGAACTACAATTATAATAAAATAATCTTTTTAGTCTTTTAACCCACCTTTCTTTCCCTCCCATGTACACAAAGCTCAGAATCTATAATGGTCAGTAGAATTGCATGTATATAACATACAGTATATATATATACTGTATATATAGATAGATAGATTTTTGCCCAAAGTTCTAGGAGTGTAGATAAGATATATAATGTATATACATATCTGCTACATGCCAGCAGAACTCAGCATGGAAGTGAACTTTGGCTTGCATGTAGGTCAAAGCCCATCAACAATGCAAATGAACATAATTGTGATCACTGACCCCATCAGCATGTGTGATAGAGTTTGCTCCTTCAGTGTGAAATATGCAGTCAATACAAATATCACGTATATATTATATTTTTTATTTTATTTAATATACATGTATGTACAGGGGTTAGACAATGAAACTGAAACACCTGTCATTTTAGTGTGGGAGGTTTCATGGCTACATTGGACCAGCCTG
>JANCOA010253536.1:0-10344 GCA_024363135.1 Leptodoras oyakawai | reverse complement strand
CTGGTCCAATTTAGCCATGAAACCTCCCACACTAAAATGACAGGTGTTTCAGTTTCATTGTCTAACCCCTGTACATGTCTGACATTGCCTAACATAAACCCACTCATATCTTGATGACATACCTTGTTGGTGGATTATTTTGATACAGTTTCTAGCTTTGGCTCTGCTTGCTCTTGACACTCTCCATTTCTCCATTTCAAAAGATAAGGGTCTCCCAAGGCAAACAGGTCCAACTAAGAGCAGTTCAGAAGCCTCAATGAAAGTCCATTTAAAAGGACCTGCAACACCGGCCGGTACAGGGCAGCCGGGGCCTCACCCTGGAGCCAGGCCTGGGGTATCAGCTCGGGAGCGAGCATCTGGTGGCCGAGCCTTTGCCCATGGGGCCCAGCCAGGCTCAGCCCGAAGAGGCAACGTGGGCCATTCTTCTTGTGGACCCACCGGGTCTGCTGGGAACATCTGGCTGAGCCCTCTGCCAGGGAGGTTTTCAACTCCCACCTCCAGGAAAACTTCTCACAGATATCAGGGGACATAGAATCTGAGTGGAACATGTTCTCAGCCTCCATTGTCAATGCAGCTGTTCAGAGCTGTGGACATAAGGTCATAAGGTGCATGTCGTGGTGGCAACCCTCGAACCCGGTGCTGGACACCGGAAGTAAGGGATGCCGTCAAGCTGAAGAAGAATACCAACCAACTCTCTAGAAAGAGAGTCTGGGTCATAGCTCTGTGGATATTCTATTTTGTAAAAGCTTTGTAAAAGCTACATGGAGCCAAGTCGAGGCTTCTAGGGTAGATGTGGCAGGACTGTGTGCAGAAGTAAAAGACCTTGGTGTGATTGTTGATGCCAGTTTTTCATTTGAAGATCAAGTAAATAATAGTCCTAGTAAAGCCTTCTTTCCTCTCAGAAATAGATGCACAGACAGACAGGGAACAAAAACAGAAAACAGAAGCCAAAACAATTATGTAGCACTTACAAACAGAAAGACAAGTAAATTCAGGGAGTACAGTTGGCTGGGCAGACATTAAGGATGAAGGTGAAACAGAAAACAGCACAGAACAGACAAAAACAGAACTTGGGGACATGCCAAATCAGATAGGGGGTCTCGGATGTGGGACAGACTCAGAGGGTCAAAAACAGATCAGGGCAGGCAGGAAAGGGTCTCAAGAAAGAATACACAGGAGGAGGTGATTGTAGAGCCCCACCAGAAATAGAATCAGAGATGAGCAAAACAAACTCAGAAGTTGCAGAAACATAAAAAATTAGATCAGAGCTGACACAGGAGGGAACAGGAAGTCAAGCTACCCAGGGTAGCCAAGGACCATCAGAAGTCTGTGCATGGTTAGGAGAAACATCAGAGTGTGACAGACCTGTTACGTTGAAGAGCATTGCCATGGGAGCAGCTCCTCGCCAAGCTGCATTAGAGACCAAGCCCCAGGAACGGCATCTCACTGTCCAGCTGGTCTTAGTCCGGGCTGTTCTGTAATGGGTGCATGGCAGAGGCATGGTGGGAGGAATGCTAGGTAGAGCGGTACCATGCAGCAGAATGGATGCTAAAAAAAAAAGGATAAATATGCATTCAGTTTTGAACATATACTGTACATTGCAATTAGTAATTTGACTGATTTACATTTCTTAAAATTTTATTTTTTTCCAAGGTTTCAGATACAATGATAGGAATAAGCTGATCATTCTGATCTCGTGGAGACATTTTACCGGTTCCTATTATGAAGTGGGCTATTTTTTTATACAAAAGCCAACAGTTGAGTTATTACTGAGGTTATGGTTAGGGTTCAGCATAACATTAAGTATGCAAGTGGAAAGTTCTCACAAGAATAGCAAGGCAGAACTGTCTCTCTGTCTCTGTCTAACACATGAGAAAACCAAAACCTGCTAATGTAGTTCTTCCACAAATGATCTGTTTCAACATGTTTGGAAAACAGAAGGCATCTAAATGTAGGCATATTTGGACAGGATTTGACAGGTTAACGTATGCAGTAGAAATTCACAAATTGCAGGATACTAATGATAGGGACTTCTTTCCCCACTATTTGCAAAATCCCCTGATTTAATGACGGATGTTCTTACTTGTTTTGAAAGAAAATGAGACAGTGGGCATATTTACAGCAACACTGAGTTAAATAATGCAACACCCACTATGTTTGTCTTAAGTAATTCTCTTAGTAGTGTTCACTAAACTGGTCACTGGGCTAGTCATGCAGATTTACAGCAATATTGAGTTGAATAGTGCAAAACCTATTTTAAATCATTCTTTATATCCTTAGTGTTCTTGCACAGACACATTTCAGTTTCTGCTTTTCACATCGTGTGAATCTTTGGAACAGTGCTCTGTGAAGTAAAACATTCCTCTATATCCTCCTGACAAAGCTGAATAGAACACAGGCTCTGTAGAATGCTTTCTTTGAGGCTTGCTGACTTAGAATAGAAGAATAGAGGCTGTTGATAGCCAAACACTGAAAAGTAGAGAAGCCAATGGCGGAGGTGGGGAAGGTGTTGTGGACATATTTGACACAGAGCAGATGTTTCCCCAGGGGGAAAGAGAATGAGAGGTGAGGCAATGAAGAACTGACTCCATTTCTTGGTTCATGCATTCGGTCTGACCATTAGACCAAGCATGGAATCCTGAGGACAGGTTGACAGAGACCCCCAATAACTTGCAGAGTACTCTGCAGAACCTGGAGTTGATTTGAGGCCATTGGTGAGATGTGTTGTCCTCAGGAAGACATGCTGAAGCAAGAGCTTCAGACTTGGAAAAATAATCCACAATGCACTCAATGATGGCTAGTTGCATATCATCTTTTTTTATTTGTCTTTTCAAATTCTCTCTTGCTTTTTTATTACATTTGTATTATATCAAAGAAATTTTTTTTAACATCAGTACCTTATTTACTTACAGGGATTATAAGGAAATGATCAGTTTTAGGAGTATCAGAAATCAGCTAATCAGCTATCAGCTAATCTAACAGACCTGCTCCTGAAAGACCACTTTCTAGCCTACTGTAAAAACTGTATTCAGGGTTAGTAAAATTCAAGGCTTTTTTCCATTTTCCCCACTGGATCTTGAATTATTATTAATTTACACAAATTTACCTCCGCCCCCTCCTCCCCATCTTCCACCAAGACTCATGAAGCTACCACAAACTGCAGCTCATGCAACACTACAAAGCACTTGCCTTTAGGAGGAGGCCCAATATTAAATTCTGTGGTTTAATTTATATTTGGATTATTTATAATGATAATTGAGAAAAAAAAGTTAGGTAAAAGTTAGATTTGGGATTTTGAAAGAAATATCATAAATGCATTACCACTGCATTTGGACAGAGTAGAGAATATATTTAAGCATGCAGAACTAACTAACTAACGCATGTTATCAGCACGCTGTCAGTAACCATCCCCAGCAATGTTCTCTGAGGCACAGATGGCTGCCAGGCGTTGGTTGTTCTCTTTCATTTGATCAATGAGCCTCAATACATCTTTGTTATACAGGAGCTCATTCCCTGTGATCTCCTTTGTTGCCTTCATCACATCCTCCATCACCTTCATCACAGGTTCCTGGAGGATGAATCTGCGAGTCTGATGTTCAGCCACACTGGCCCTCCCACTCAGGACACCCAGGAGCTGGACGGCACTTCTTACTTTCTTCTGGAACTCAGCAACAGACTCGATCTCTTTCTTCACCATCTGGATCCTTTCACGGGTCTGCTTCAGCTTGTCATCTTTCTGACTGATCTCCCGTTTGGTCTGGGAAATCTTGGACTCATAATCAGATACTTTATGTTCATATTTTTTCACTTCATTGTCAGACTTTCTCACTTCCTCTTCAGCCACTCTGACAGCATGCGTGGCTTGATCCAGTTCAACTGCACCACCAATCACCATGCCAGTGCCTTCATAGAAAAAGAACAAATGAAATAGCCAGTATGAGCACTCACTCATGAAGATTATGATAATGTATATAACAATTCTAATATAGTATTTTTTTTTATCTATATGCTCCAATTCTTACCTGCAATCCATCCAACAATTGGTATAGCAAACAGTCCCGCCCCAACACCTGTGATGATTTCAGCATTGCGTTTCCTGCTTTTCTGATCCTCAAGTGTGTGTTTTGTTGAATTCAGATTTCTCCTGGCCAGCTCCAAAGATCCCTGAGATTCTCTGAGTAATCTTTCATTAGATGTCTGTTCTGTTCTCAAGTTGTCTAAGGTTTGATGTGTATTATTTAACTCCTGTACAAGCTTTCCCTCATCTTGTGTAAGTCTCTCTAAGTTTTCATCCAGACTCTTTAACCCTGAACTGGCCACTTGTTCTGACTGCTTAAGGTTCTGATGAGCCTGAACTATCTGCTGTCTGATGTAGTCATAGTTGGAACATTTCCCAGTAACAGGATCTACATCTGCCTTGATGAGGGCCTCGTAGACTCCGTTCAGAGAGGAGATGCCATTTTTCAATGGAACAATAACAGCCTCGGCTGTGTTCTTCAGCACAATTCTGCAGATACAAACATAAATCACAAGAAAAAAAAACTGACTTAATATAAAACATGTTCAGACAAAATATTAACTACTTTAATTTTTGAATACAATTTTTAAACATTTAAATGCTATTTTACATTAGTAAAATAGTTCCATTAATTGTGTAAATGCTGTTTTTTTTACTTACTCATTTGAATAGTTCTGAGCCATTTTCAACTGAAACATATAACATAAGTCAAAAAGAGCACACGATCATCACGTATCAATAAAGACCATCATTAAACCATTGATGCAGGACTCATTTAGTAGTTGATATACAGTTCAGGTGTGGTTGAAAATGTACATACATTCATGGACAATTGGTTTTCAGTGATTTCTTTGAATTGTTGTTCTTGTTATGAGTGCACAACATGCATCCTTAATAGAAAAAACAACTGATACAACTTTGTTTTCTATTCCAGCTGGATGTTGTATGCTCCTTCCGCCTCAGAAAAAGAACAATTCAAAGAAATCACAGAAAGACCGATATTTCATGATTTCAATTCATGACTACGATGAGTGTATGTAAACTTCTGCCTGCAACGGCACATACCATCAACATTAAATCATGAAATCAAGAAAGTCTACATTCTTGAATGATCTCATTTCTTCAATTAAAGTCTTTAAATGAATCTGCTCTATTAACACAATATAAATGTTCACATAAAGCTCAGAGAACCTCCATGCAATGTTGCGCAGTCACAGAAAAAGAACAGAAAATGGATAGAATTAGATTAAGAATGGAATATTACCATATATTTCAAGCTGTTTGTCCTCCTTCAGCTTAAGATAGACCACTGTTAAAGAGGAACTCCTTTTAACCCCTCACTCCCACCCAAACCACTCCCTGCAACTGAAGCTCCAAACAGGAGGAGATTTCACAGACTATAAATTTCACTGTGATTTTGCAGCTTTCTTACCTGCACATCTTTGTGTTAACAGAGCTGACAGAGGACCTCATTCACATTTTTACTGAAAACTACCAGGATATCCAGGTACAAATTTTGATCTAAATCTTCATATGTAAGATTTAAATGAATGCACTAATATATTGTTTTCACATTTTATCCATCTCACTGAAGTATCAATGGCAGAAAGTTTTATAGTCTTTAAATAGCTTCAATGTAAATTTGATTGGTGTGAGGGGTGAATTTGTCCTAAAACCATAATGATTATTTTCCATGTAAAGCAAAAAGAAATTATTGGCCATAGGTGGCATGAGCCAATTATATAACAGGTGTTATTCACAGAGTAAAAGCCCCTGCTTGGTAAGGATTAAGGCAAGGTTTACAGAATTGAGATAATTGGAGATTAAGGGAAGGGTGTGAGTCTGATTAGTGATTAATGAACTTGAGAAGGCAGCTGAAACCAAGGTCCTCCATTTTCAATTCTGTTTTATGTCCTTGTCTTAGAGTCTCTTTCTTCATTATACATTAATCCTCTTGTATCCCTTATTTTGTTCTGTTTTTCCTTTGAGATTCTTCCTGTTAAATGTTTATATTCCTTTTTTTGTAATTTTGTCTAAAGCAAAGCCCTGATATGCCAGATCAGTCACCTCTGTACAAACATGCAGTGTTGGGGTGTATCACAGACTGGCCTTAAATGTCCTGTCTGGTAGGTGCAGGCAATCCAGGTTAATCAGCCCAGAGGGTTCTGGGCAACTGATTTCTCTTGAATGACTGCTCTCTCTGCAGCCTCTTACCATTTGACTATTAACTCTGCATTAGCCAATCAACTAAACCTGTAACACCTGTTTTTTTTTTTAAAACTCAGTTACATTTTTTTTTAACTCAGTTACTCAGTCATATCTCTATCAGACTTTGGTTTGGTGAGACTGAATACTGTACACTGGTGCCTGAAAGTTCTACATGGGGAGATGACATATTTTTTTCATTTACAGGTGCTGCTTGGTTAATTGTGCCTGTTTTTGTCTCTATCTCCATTGATATGATAATTGAAGGCTTAAGTTTCTTCTGCTTTTAAAGAGGGTCTGATCATTTTAATCCTTTCTGGGTATTTTCTGTAATTTCACAAGTAGATGCACATTCACATGCACATTCAGAAAATAATTAAATGGCATTCATTAAATGACATTTTTCAGTTTGGAAGGCAACAGAGTGTTGAGCAACCCTAGTGCCACAGGAAAGCTGTAAATCTGCCATCTCCTTCCAATGATGCCAGAAGAGCCTCAAGCACTAAGAATACAGTAATAACAAGGTTTCTTCATTTGCAGTTCATTCCTACGACTGAGAGCACATTGTAAAAGAGATTCAAAAGAGAAGACAAATGCTTCTCTTCCTGTAGTTCTCCTTATGAAACATGAATTTGACAGGAGTCAAAAGGACGTGTTGTAGCTGCTTGTACTGACAGTATAACTAGCTAGGCAACATAAATTAATGATGGCACAAACCCAGTGGTGAAAGAAGTACTTGATTTTTATAAGCATTTTCAAATGTACTTTTGAGTAAAAAAGTAAAAGTACTCAGTCAACATTTAAACAAGCCTCGCAATTCAATGTGTGGATGATTAACAAATACACTAAAGAAATAAAAAAATAAAAAACAATGTCAAGTCTGCTCAACTTTTATTTAAAATGGAACAGGAGAAAAAAAACTCCCACAGAAATACTGAACACTTACAAGAACTGCCATGAACAGAAGCATTAACACGGTCTGACCATAAGATCCACAATATACCATACGTGATCATGTTTTATAATATTTTGTTGCTACCGAACAAAGGTGTCAACTGATTTATTTACATCCAAGATGATGCAAATATGAGACTATAAAGTTACCAAGTTGTAGATACGCTAGTCTTCTATTCTACAAGTAATTCTATTTTGTTTATTTGTTTATATTTACGAGCCCGATGGACACATTTTGCATCCAAATTCGCATCCCTTATTTTTGGATGAATTGCTCATGGTGTGCGGCTGCAAGTATATTACATGCATGCACAAGCATATCAACTCCACGAATTATCATTTATAACAATTCTAGTTGCTTGACTATTAAAAAATAAATAAATAAATAAATTTGAAATTGAAATATAACCCTGATGGACGCAATATGTCCAAGTTCACATTCATTTTAGCTAAACTTCTTGTAAAAGTTGGTGTTGAGTAACCTGGGTCTGAAATCACAGCAAATTTCTGCATGGTCTCCAACACAGGGCTGACATTATAGGTGCTTGGTACTAGTAGGAAATACTACCCAAATCCAATGGTTCAAAGCTTGTAGAATCTATAGGGACTAAAATAGGGACTATAGGAACTATTCTTCCATCAACACAAGTAGAAAATGTGTGCAACTCAAAAATATGTGCACTGTGCAAGCCTATACACATTCTCTCCTTGACTTAAGGCTATGATTTGCATTCCATCATGGGTATATGAGTAAGGCCATCCAGTCAGATTGAATGTGAGAATATCTACTAGTAGGAAATACTACCCAAATCCAATGGTTCAAAGCTTGTAGAACCTTTAGGGACTAAGTAAAAAATGAGTGCAACCCAAAAATATGTGCACTGTCTATATGAATATGTGCACTGTCTATATGAATATGTGCACTGTCTATATGAATATGTGCACTGTCTATATACTATACAAGCCTATACACATTCTCTCCTTGACTTAAGGCTATGATTTGCATTCCATCATGGGCATATGAGTAACCCCACTCCCACTCCATCCCCTAAACTATTAGCTAGCTCTAAACTGATTCCACCATCTCAAAGGCCTGGAAACATTGTATAAATAGTTACATGGAACGACAGTTTTTGATTATAAGAGAATAAACAACAAATAAATAAACAAATGTACCAATATCTGACAATTTACAAATTAAACATAGTGCTAAGATGGAAGATGGCAGCTCCACCTCCTGACTCTTCTATTTTAGCATCAGGGTTCTTCTGATAAAATATATATGTATATGACATTTCATGTCTGCATGTGCAAATTCTTGATTAAAGGCACAGACATTAACATATCCATCACTAGTACATTTTGGACCTCACCTCACTCCCTTTTTCTGCCACTCCCCTGTTTTTACCAGTATTCTCCTTATAAGGCAGTGCATGATATTACAATAATGTAATTGTCAGGGTTGGTTAATGATCTATTATGATGTGTGTAAAATCTTTTGTGTACTTACATTACTAGTACTCTTTGTGTGGCATTATGCTGAAAGGAGATGATAAAACAATTTACGTTAAGGTTAACAGCGAGAAAGTTCAAGCTTTAAAAGACTGATACAAGACTAACTTTACCATTAGACAGTGAGGCTGTGTCCCAAACAACACACGTTGGAACTTTACAAACTACACTACTGAAAGACCTTCTAACGGTGGTATTATTTTTACATACTATTTAGTACAGCAGTGTGCAGTTTGGGATGCAGCCAGAGACTAATGTTACTTGACATTTTGGAGTGCTTTCTGACAACTTGAGCACAGCTCATGTTAACGTTAGCTAACCCAAACCCTGCTAGTATGTTACCATGAGATGTTCTACACTAATCATTTTTATAGCTATAAATAGCCATCATTGCTATTATTTGCTGGAAATTGGAGGATATTTTGGAACAGGAACCTCAACACAAGCCTTAACAAAGGCTAAAAGAAAACCCAGCACCGCCCAAAGAACAACGTAGCATAAAATGCAAAGACTGTCTGATTACGATCAGAGTCATGATTTCAGAATAAAAGGTACAGGTTTTTCCTTCCCTTGTGGTATAATCTTTAGATAAGACAAATGCTGCTGTTTCCAGTATTGGGTTATGCCCCATCCCACCTTGTTTTTACGTGCCATGATGGCAGTTGTATGCTTTGGGCAGAGCAACCCCAAAACAGGGGCATTTCTTATGTAAACTTCAATTACCCAGTATTTTGTCAATGACTTACATGATTTTAAGCTGAGAGCTTCTGATTTCATTACCCACACCAGGGTTCTACACATTGTCAACCACAAAAAGGGTTTACACAACACATGCTGTTTTAAAATAATAGGTCAATAATTAGTTCAATTAGAATAAAACAAAAACATTAATTCATGATTAAGAATAGTGTTGCATTCAAGCCAAAATAATTTCAGATTGCATTAATATTCAAAATCAGGGTCTGGCTTATGGTTTGAATAGATTTCAATGGCATTCATAGGGTAAATGTGAAATCCATGTTTCTGTGTTTTCTGGACAAAAATGCACAAGGGTGCTCTGTTTCATATCACTCTGTTTCATATCTGGAAGTCAGCAGAAAAGGACTTGGGTGTGAATGCGAGAATTGCACCCTTACCAAAAAAGACTTCTGCATGAAGACATACCATGCAAGTGCAACTTGAGAGCTGTTACCAAAATAATATATTTTAAAAACAGGAATGAACCATTCTGCTAATTTGTGTGCAGAAAACTATCACATGGAATTGCACAAAGGATCCATGGTTTCTTATAAAGAAAACATGTGACTAAGAACAAGTCCAAGGTTGGTCCTGAGTACTCGAGTATTCAAGCACTGTGTTAAAATAACTCCTTGTCATGATTCATTGGTTTTAACATTTTCATGTGGTTTGCATAAAATTATTGCATAAAATGAATTATTAGAAAAACGTTTTGTATCCACTTTGCATACATAAACAATCTCACTTTGTTTTAGTAGGAACAAGGACAGAATGGATTCCCAAATTGCAAAGAAGAATCAAAGCCTCACCACAGCTGAGGAGATGAGAAACCAAACCAAGCTTGTGATGCAGCCGTATGCCAACTGGGAGGAGTATCTGACTCCTGCTCCACTCTCCATAGCCATCCTGGGAGAGCT
>JANCOA010249732.1:0-10370 GCA_024363135.1 Leptodoras oyakawai | reverse complement strand
CAGAAATTTCCCAGGTCGCCCCACCCGGGGATCGAACCCGGGTCCTTCTTGCTGTGAGGCGACGGCGCTATCCACTGTACCACCGTTTGTGCCACCCCCATTTGCTTTGTTTTTTGCTTATTTAAATGTTGTCATTCAGTTGAGGAGGTTAAGACCAGGGCAGAATCCCTGCGAACACAATACTCAAGGCTGATAAAACCAAAACCCAGTGGGAGCAGGACCAAACCCTCACCACCCAGGAAAAGGTGGCTCCTCAGGGTGATGATTTCACAACAGTATATTGTTCACCGTCCATATGAGACCCCTGTAAGTTATTATACAGTCTATAAATGTGTTTCAGCATTCAGCATACACAATCAACAGACTACAAACACGCCTCATTTAATTCATACTTTTTTTTAGCTCAGCGGTTTTCAGACTAAGCTGACGATTTTCCAAAAACCCGTTGTGTAACTGGACCCCTCACTGCTCAGCCATTGGAAGTGGATAAAAACGGTCCGTTCTACTCGATTTAGAAGGTAATCTTACTTTAGACCTGCAATTTCTATCATTATATGTTGTAAAATAAAATTTTGAGCAAAAGTAAGCCCGATAGCATTTTTGCACTGCCAGAATTTTTTTATTTTGCTTCCTTATCCTTTGAAAAAGATTAGGCACACTGGCATATCCCATCACTCCATGAAAAAAGAAAAAAAACAACTGGGATAACTATTTTTTATAAAAGTTACTAAGGTGCAAAAATGCCCCCGGAGCCGTTTTTGTCCATGCAAATTAGGTGAAAAAGTCATTTTTAAAGTGGCATAACATATTTTGTGTGTATGCCAGTGTCCTTTATATTGCATTTGCATGATAATATATTTTATATTATCATTTATATTTTACTTCTCAGCCTGTTTCAACCGAACGCCCCGAAAGGGGAGTACCTTAAACCTCATATTTCAAGAACTGTCAAAGATATTGACCTGAAATTTTCTGTGGCTTTATATAACACCAAACCAAAACATTCGGACCCATTTTCAATGTTCTGGGCCAATTTTTTCATTTTCACCTGCCAGTACCTACTACCACTGAACTGAGGAAGGTCTTCCGTCCCTGATGAGCCTCAACTCTGACCTTGACCTTCACTCTTTCCCTCAAAGATTTCTGTCCACGCCACATGGTTTTGCTAACACAGACAAGTTCTTTATTGTTCCGTCATGGTAAAGGCGACATGCCTCTACCATTTTAGGACAGGTGCTGTAGTTCTTTCTCTTTGGCAACATTTCCTTGCTGGAAACAAATAAGACATGTCTATCTGTCTCTTTCTCTCTGTCTCTTTCTCTCTCTCTCTCTTTTATTATTTATTTATATTAATCATCTCCACAGAACAATTTATGATGCATTTATATAAATAGCAATGTTAAACGTATAACAAAATGCTTACTATTTGTAGCTGACAACCTAAATTCTTGTGGCAGTGTAACAGTAACAGGGCTGGGTGTTAGCATGAGATTAGCTATGTCTTTCCATTTGAAGGGAAATAGTATAATTAGGCAAAATACTATTTATTTAAAAATCTAAATTGGTACATGTATCTCTTATTTTACATAATATTAATGTACTTATCAAAGACGTGGCTGAAAATTGCTGAAAATTGATGAATTGTCTCAACAACAACTTCTTGCCCTATCGGGGGTACCTCCTCATCTGATGTCTCCTGGAACTGATAGCAAAAAGTAGCTATATATCTTTACATTTAATTTCTTATAGAATATTTTTAAGAACAAACTACACTATACAGTAATAATGTTTCACAGATAGTTATACTCACCTACTCTTGAAAGTCTAACATGCTCTACATCTTCCTCATCACTAACCAAGCTTTCAAGTTCTGAAATGTTTCCACTGTTGATTAACTGAAGCACTTCAAGTGCTGTGGTCTCTCTACAATAATTATTTTTCATTTTACTATACACTGTGTTTAATGTATTATTTGTCTGGATATACTGTGAATGCAAAAGTAAAGTTTTAGAAGCAGCACTAAAAAAGTAGCCAAATAATATACAAGGAGACCCACTGTCCACTGGAATGGACAATAAGATTTAGAAAAATCCTGTGTTGAATTATTATTTTATAATTCATGTTGAACTTTTTATTTCTCAACCCATTTGTAGAGAATTTCTTTGTTTACAGATTCACCACTAGATGGCAGGTTCAGGTTAGGACAGGCTTTGGGGGAGGGTCTTTAGCACATGTCATGTAGCAGTAGCATTTTGACAGAAGCTTCTCTGTTTATGCTCAAGGAGTTCAGTTCATTTAACATCTCATGGCTGCTTGCGTATATCATCCCTGTAGCCTTGGTGCACAACTGCAGGATGTCTTCGGCTCTTTGCAACCCCTTTTTGGGCTTTGAGGTGGGTGGGGAGCATGGATGATGAATTCTTGTACCTATAAACATGGAAACGCTAACTAATAAACTGAGACTACTGGACTCAGACTTATGGATACTCCGAATCCTGTTCAGTCCTCAGCGACAACTGGCAGCACTTCGTTCTCCTGGAATCTCTCACACCAGAAATGCCCCTGACTAAGCTGTCACCATTTGTGATTCACAGAGCCATTTTAGGGATCGCTGGAACAGTAAAGAATTAAAAAACTAAGGTTTGGACAGATTCTTGAATGTGTTAAAAAATCCCAAGTTGACAACTTACTACGTGCTACTGAGTTTGTTGGAATTAGAATGAAAGCCCAACCTCATCCCTTCCTAAATAACAGCAAAGGTGTCATTCGCACCAGAGAGTTGGAAGGCATAGAAGAATCTGAAATACAAATGGAACTATCTAACCAAGGAGTTACTGATGTCAAATGGATCATCATAAAATGCCAGGAGAGGACTGTTAAAACAAACACTTACATCCTCACCTTTATTTGACCACAATCCCCTGAGATAATAGACATCGGTTACCTAAAAATACAGATGGCAATGTATATTCCCAACCCACTCAGATGGTACAAGTGTCATAAATATGGTCACGGGCCCTCAGTCTGTAGGGGGGATGGCATTTGCTGCAACTGCAGAGAACAGGAACATGACTTAGGCTGTCAAAATCCCTCAAAATGTGCATACTGTTCTGGAAAACAGCCAACCAAGATACTAAGTCAATAGAAACAGAAAGGAACAAACTGAGAAGACAAAGTTAAAGAAGATGAGAAACAATGTAGAAATGGGTGAAAAAAAACAAGACCCAAGTGCTGAAGTCCATCCCCAAAAGGCAGACCAAGAACAAACCCCCCAATATTACCCACTTGATGGAACAGAACATAATCCAATGGAACTGCAGAGGATTCAAAGAAAACTTTGCTGAGCTTCAAAGACTTTCCACCACACTAAATCCAGTAGCCTTCTGTCTACAGGAAACCTATCTAAAAGCACAAAACACGGCTCATCTGAAAGGATACACTATGTATAACTCATTGGCCCAGTATCTTATCACCCAACAGGAGGTACAGCAATCCTAATTAAACACAATATAATCCACAGCCAAACCTTCCCCAAACAGACATCCAAGTGACCGCACTCTGAGTGACTCAAAACCATTACAACTCTCCTCCATCTACCTACCCCCAGATAGACACTTCTCCTCACAAGAGATTGAAGACATTATTAATCAACTAACACCGCCCCTCTTCATTGTAATGGGTGATTTTAATAGCCACAACATACTATGGGTTAGCAAAAAGACAGACCACAAAGGAAGAACTATAGAGAATACTTGGGAAGAGAGGTGGGAGAAAAGGAAATACGGATGATTAGGTGCTTTTGACCAATCTTTAAAATAAAATGTATATTATGTACAAAGTGGAAGCAGGGGCTCTGGCAAGATTAGCTAGGACAGTATAACTAGAAGGGAGAGCCAGAAGGTAACGCTGACATGAGGGAGCCCTATTAATAACAAATCATCTATGCCTTCTAAATAATGGAGAAAAGATTTGCCTTCACCCTGGCCATGGAGTCTATTCAGTGATTGAGCTTACCATAAAAGCAGCCAAAAAGGAGATTACCCAGTGCTATGTCCCACCCTCAGATACCCGCTTCAAAGTCAAAATCTACTGTAAAAACATATGGCAAGAGGAATGTAACCATAACATAGGGAATAAACTGCATGAAATCAACCCACTGCTCGACAAGAGCTCCAGTCAATACCTTTCAAGAAGACAGGATCAAACAACATTTACAAGATGCTGTGTAGGACATTCAGCATCAACACATTGACACTTACTACTTGGACAAGATGCACCATTCTGTAAAGATTGCAATTCATTTCTAACAGTAAAACGCATCTTAACAGAATTGTGGTGTCTCTTTTGTGGATGATGCAAAGTATTTGAAAGTAAAGAAGCTTTGCTGACACTGTCTTCTTGTTTGTAAAAGAATTTATTAATACAAATATCAAAGGATAACAGAATCAGACAAGTATCATAACAAGCTTTGCACACAGCTTGGAGAGCACATTAAAAGCTAGATCCGTGCTCTGAAGGAAAAGGAGGGGGCCGTGTTCTTATAGACTGGGGAGAGACCAGCACAATGTATGGATTCCTTTGTCTTAAGTCCAAAACATATGTGACTTACTGTTGAAGGCCTCAGATTCAGAAACTGCTCCATTCTCCCTACAGAGCCCATTGGACCCTCCAAGTATTACATAGGAACACTGAAAGCCAGAGACTACATATTTCCCCCCTTTTTTGGGACACTTGAGTCTAAAAAAAACTAAGGATGGAACATTTTACTCATGGATAGAGCAGAGCACCACCATTTTACTCATTTACCATTACTTATAAACCTGTCAGGCAGCTTTCTTTCTTAAATATCCATCAAACAATCTAGACAGGCAAAATTCTCCCATGGTCCTCCTGCCCCAACCACCCACCTGTTGTACTCCATGCCAATTAAAAAAAGGAATGTTAATGAGTCACTTAGGAATATAATTAGCAAATAAATATGAAACCTCAGAAAATAAAATAAAAATCCCTATCCCTGCCTAACACCACTATCCCCTAAACATTGAGAAAAGAAAAAAAAACATCTGAGGTCCCAATGTACTTACCAAATAACAGAAACATCACTCTTCAAACAGTTACAATAAAGAGGATATCACAAATTATAACATAATAAAACACAAACAAATACTTATACAGATACATATAAAAACACACTGCCGCTCCTCCACAGCATCATAGTATAATTTGATGCCATGAATGCAAACAATCATCTCCAGTCCATTTTATTGTCTCTGTGGGGTTTTTCAATTCCTTCAGGATTTCCAGTGGCCTTCTCCCCCATTTTCTTATATTAAGAAAGAAAAACCACCAGCCAGTATTTTTTTTGCAGAAGAACAAACACACAATACACTTAAGTAATCCCATTCATTCTTTCACAAATCCCTTGACTTTGATGATGGTAAACTGCACCAAACCACTGCTTAATTCCTCATTTTTACAAAATCAGTTTCATTGTCTTATCCATAAACTCTCATCTATTACCTGAAGATATTCTGGTCCCCATCTACTTCCCTTACACAGAAACATAATAACACAGTTAGCATCCTTTCTCTTTTCTTCCAAATTTTACTTCATGTATAACAAAAAAAAACTTTTAAAAATCTTAAAAAAAACTCCCACTTTATCTGCTCCTGTTACTGCTTTCCTTACTATCCACCAGTTGTATTTGATGAAATTTTCTCAATTTCTTGGTCCTGTTATTTCTGATCCTGTTCCTTCTTCCTGTACAGCTCCACTTGATGTGCAATATGACCCCTTTATACACTCTTAGCCATACTTCCAAGTCCAACAACTTCTGCCAATTTGCTTCTCACTGGCAGAGGCAAACCCTTCTGTATCTTAGCTCTCAGAATCGACTGCTCCATTAGATTCAAATTTGGATCATTTCCTGTAACATTTCTCCACACATGATTAACTAAGCACATGATACATAAGCTCTCTGGTTTTCTTCCTGTCCCATTGGCTCAATAAGAATATTGTCGGGATGCACATTGGTTGGGAATGTTTCCCTCAACGCTCTCCACATCCGACCTCTATTTGCAGAGAACAACTCTGGATCATTCACAGCAGTCCCCACATATCTCTTCTATAGCTGGAACCCCAAGAAGATTAGCCAAGAGTCTCTTTATATCTCCCATGGCAGGCTGTATTCCTATCATTATGTCTTACATTTTTGAAATCCAGGGGTATGCCCCATCCTGAAGAGTTGGCAACTTCTCAAGAATGTCTGACATGTCTGTATTTTGCCTTGGCTTATATTCCAAGTTTTGTCCTTGAACAATCACTGGACACATCTTATCTGACATCTCTCCTTTTCTGGACTGTAGCCCATACTTCACCTCATCTTTTCTGCAGTTCCTTTCTCTGTATCTGCAACTGTTCCAATTCATCCTCCAATGCTTTCTGAGCCTCAGATCTAGCAGATCTTTCAACCTCTCTTAGGGCTCTCCTTCAGTCCTCTTCTATACTTGTACTAGACGCTTCAGGAGAAAATCCTCTTGGAGACAATGGTCCTCTAATGTTCAAATCTCCATAACTTTCTCCACTTTCACTCTCATTGGAGCTATGTCCCCTACATTCTTTTTTCCTCCAACTTTTATCTCTTCTTCTTTCCACTCCTGTCAGTATCTTCCTGACCAAAGGATCATATCTACCCATGATCTCCTCTGAATCACTTTCTTCTCCAAAATCCATCCTCTTGATCTTCAAATCCCCCAATTCCAAACATACTGTTTTATTCTTGCTCTTAGAATTGGATACATCTTTATAGTTGTTTCTGCTGTCCTGTTTCTATTATTTTGTCATCCTTCTTCTTAATATAATATGATATTGATCACTGGGAGCTGAGGATAAATTTCCTCAAACTTCACCTCCTTCTCAAAAGGTGGGGGTTTCTTCACTGAAGGTGTGTGTGAAAAGGGTTTGTCTATTTCTGCATGTAACTTCCCTGCTTCTCTAGTGTTCTTCCCTATTTCTTCTACAGCTCTATCTCACTTATCCTTTGTGACCTGTACTAATTTATGTCCCTCAATTTCAAACAACTGAAGAATACCAAGTTCTTCCTGACGTTTCTCTTTACGCTTTTTGCCAGTCTTACCCTTCTTCTCTGATGATTTATATGTAGACACAACATATAAATCAAAGGTGATTACTCCTGTAATGCAAAAATGTCAGAAAAGTGGCATAAGCGTTGACCTGATATTGGCCAACCGTGGCCTTTAGAGGGGACCCTTTATTACATCTGGATTGAGGGTCCCCTCTAAAGGCGGGAGAGAGCTCTATTTTATTTTATTTTACTTTACAAAGTCGGTGCTGAATGTATCAATTGTTGTGATGCAATAAATGTTATTCCTTCCTCTTCCTGTCAAGTCTCCTCTGACTTTAAGGCGTACCGCTAATCGAACCTAGTTAAGTGTTAGTGCCACTTTTATTACTCCTCTTAGTAAGACAGGTGCTACACATTCATATGTGAAGCATCCAGCAATACTTCCAAAGGATCATCACATTTCCAGCTTACTTGTCAAGCACTTCTATGAGTGAGTATATCATCAGAGACGTAGAATGATGGTCAATGAACCTTGTGCTAATGGATGGCGGATTCTAGGATGCAGCACTGTAGTTTTGTCACACATCTTCATATGCGTCCAGTGCTGAAAATACAAAAGGCATACTGAAGACCTGAAAATGGGCAACTTGTCTGAGGACAGACAAGTTGGAAACTACTCCATTCATTTACAGCAGCACAGACTGCTTTGGTCCTGTACATGCAAAAGATTGAAGAAAAGAGGTTAAAAGATATGGACTTTTACTTACCTGCTTGTGTTCAAGAGCTATTCACATTGAAATGCTTGATGATATGACATCTGATGCATTTATCAATGCCTTAAGGGCATTCATTGCCATAAGAGGAAATGTTCATCAACTTAGAAGTGACCAAGGAATGAATTTCATTGGAGCAAGGCAAGAGTTTGCAGAAGTCATACAAGGAATGGATGAAGAGAAGGTGAAGGCTTTAGGATGTGAGTTTTTAATGAATCCTCTGGCAGCAAGCCGTATGGGTGTTATCGGGAAGAGACAAATTAGAACCATAAGGAGAGTTCTAACTGCAGTTCTTGACCAGTCGGGGCAGACATGTAATGGCTCATCCCTAACAACTTTCATTTATGACGTGATGGCTGTCATCAATAGCAGACCACTTACCACTGAACTTCTGAATCCCTGACCCATCTGCACCCGAACCATTGACTCCGAATCACAATGAAGTCCACTATAATTTTACCTCCACCTGGACCGTTCATCAGGGAGGATCTTTATCTTCAGAAGAGGTGGCGGTGAGTACAGTATTTAGCCAACGTGTTTTGGATTCAATGGAAAAAAGAATATCTATTGAGTTTACAGTAAAGACATAAATGGCAAAAGAACAGAAGAAACCTGCATGTGAATAATGTTGTACTGTTAAAAGACGACCAAGCCCCATGCAATGAATGGAAGCTGGCCCGAATAACAAAAGTCGACCAGAGGTCAGATGATAGGGTGAGGTCAAGGACAGTGACACCACATTTGATAGCAAGGGGAAATCCACTACAAAAACAGTGCTCTTAGAGAGACCTATACACAAGCTACTCCCTTTACTCAAAGTAGATCAAGATGCTTAATGTTTTTCTTAACATTCTGTTCCGATTGGTCCATAATGTTTGGTTTCTTTTTGCATTTTATTCGAGGTGTAATCTTTATGTACACACAATGTTTCTGTGGAATTGTGGCTTAAGGTTTAAAATTTAAAGAGTTCAAAGTTACCTTCAACAGTTAGTAAGTGTTAGAAATCCACAATATGGTTGTGAGATTTGGTGGGAGTGTTACTGTTGCCACTGTAAGGTTTGAACATTTGCATTTTCATGGGAAATTGATTTTCCATGTCCGTATGTATTTTGAGCAATATTTTGCATTCTATTTTGATTTGTATTTTGGTTAACAGAAATGTGTCGTTTTGTCACATCCGCCAGGATGCTGCTCATGTGAGGTAAACAGAAATGAGTAGGAGGCAAGTTGGTGCCGTCAGGTGCATAAAAGATGATCTCGTATTCACAGGTGACAGTGCTGCCCACCGAGCCAATGATTTTAATAAATCGTTCCCTCAATTTAACAATTCGTTCCCTCATTTAAAAAAAATATTTGTGTGTTGTTCTGGTAGTTATCTAGCAATCTATCTACAGTGCTTGATAACTAGCTGGTCAGCAGATTGTAGGCCAATGGTAGTGCTTATTGATGGTGTTTCCATCGCTAGAGTTCCTGTAAAAGCCTCTTATAACAAGTAGGCTTATTGTGCTGTTTGTGACTTCACCGAGGAAACCATGGAACTTTATGAAGTCAGAAAAGTAAAAATGTTGTGTCTCTTCCTCATCATCAGGAGAGTGGAACAGAATACAATATCGGAGGTAGAGACAGAAAGTGCCTCTTCTTCAATTTAAAGTATATACCCTCAAATGATATCTCACAGCACCAACAGACAACAGAAATCACTACAGGCCTTAGAGATGGTGTATGTACAGACTTGGATATATCAGTTCAAGTCCAAGAAAATCACTCAGCATAGTCACCTTAGATGTGGCGCCACACCTGTATTAACTGGTGAGCCATGAAAGTTGGATGAAATACAAATTCCAGAAGCATCAATCAGTGCAACTCCTACACAGCTGACTTATGTGTCAGTACTAATGGATGAGCAAACTTACCCGATGGTTCCACAGAAAGGAGAAGACAATGCAGGTGTGCTCAGGGATGTGTTAAGTGAGTACTGGGATGCCTTTATGACAAAGTGCACAACAGGGAATGCAGAGGTAATGGTGCTTGGATATAACAATGCAAACTATTTTCCCATTGCATTAGCAACAAACAAGGTGCAGATGTTCTTGTAACGTCCACATACCAAGCACATACCTGTGGTTGTGTGTTGGAGATGCCTAACACCTACACATCGTACCTGGAGATGTCTGAAGATTAGTTTTCTTTATTTCATGTGTAATCATAAAAATATAAGCATTATTATTATTTATTTCTATCAAATTAGGGCTTAGGGGCCCTTACCCTGCAGGTTCTGAAGAATGTCAAGTTTAAGTCAATACACCTATACCTTCTTTGTGGAGGTCCTGACCACTGTAGAACAGGGTGAAAGGTAGTGATGGCAAGCTGAAGCTTTCTGGAGCACAGTTTTCCTCCTGTAACTGTAAAAGATCCATTACTCAAAGCTTCATGATACAGTGCAAATTATCACCATCTGGTGGCCAAAACCACAAAGTGCTTAGTGTATCTGGTGGACAACTCAGTCAGTCATT
>JANCOA010249110.1:0-5000 GCA_024363135.1 Leptodoras oyakawai | reverse complement strand
GTGTGTCTGTGTGAGAGTGTGTGTGTGAGTGAGAGAGTGTGAGTGAGAGAGTGAGTGTGTCTGTGTGAGAGTGTGTGTGTGTTTGAGTGTGTGTGAGTGAGAGAGAGTGTGTGCGAGTGTGTGTGTGTGTGAGAGTGAGAGAGTGTGTGCGAGTGTGTGTGTGTGTGACAGTGAGAGAGTGTGTGTGAGAGTGAGTGTGTGTGTATGTGAGAGTGTGTGAGTGTGTGTGTGTGAGTGAGAGAGTGGGTGTGTGTTTGAGTGTGTGTGAGTGAGAGAGAGTGTGTGTGTGAGTGTGAGAGAGTGTGTGTGTGAGTGTGAGAGTGTGTGTGAGGGAGAGAGTGTGTGTGTGAGAGTGTGTGTGAGAGTGAGAGTGTGTGTGAGAGTGTGTGTGAGAGTGAGAGAGTGAGTGTGAGTGTGTGTTCTGTGAGGGACTGGTGACGTGGGATAGCCTCCAGCCCCCCTGTGGTGCAGTAGTAGGATAAGCAGCTTAGATAAAGCGTGAGAACGAGAGACGCGCGGCCGCGCTGATTCCACGTCGCTCCGTAAACGGGAAAGGAGGCGGAGTTTCCTGTCTGTCTCTTGGATGGAGGTTGGAAATTACTCTCTACACCTGAAGAGCGTTTCAGATCACGGTGACGTGGTACAGGAGGAATAATCTGAGTTTCTTTGGGACGCTTAAGCATGAAAACATCTCCACAGCTGAAGTTTGCAGTAAGTCGAAGTCCGAGCCGTTAGAAACGATTAACCGTAAAGACGAAACACGGAAATTCGGCCCTTAAGGAACCTCAGGATTCCTCCTTTCCCTTTCTGTCCTTCTGCTTTATTAAAGAGGTTGTGGAGGTGTTTAAAGCGGTTGTGGAGGTGTTTAAAGCGGTTGTGGAGGTGTTTGAAGCGGTTGTGGAGGTGTTTAAAGCTGTTGTGGAGGTGTTTAAAGCTGTTGTGGAGGTGTTTGAAGCGGTTGTGGAGGTGTTTAAAGCTGTTGTGGAGGTGTTTGAAGCTGTTGTGGAGGTGTTTGAAGCGGTTGTGGAGGTGTTTGAAGCGGTTGTGGAGGTGTTTGAAGCGGTTGTGGAGGTGTTTAAAGCGGTTGTGGAGGTGTTTGAAGCGGTTGTGGAGGTGTTGGTAACAGACACGTTATTAGCCCGAGCAAAGTTCATCTTGTGTAGCGTTTCACCTGCTCTTCACCGAGCGCTCGTCTGGAGCGTAACTCTGACGCACGCGGACGGATTTCAGCTTTCTAATCACGTTTCTTTCTTTCTTTTGGTGCGACAGAGTTCCGAGGAAAAAGGAGGCGGAGTGCTGAACCTCGTGGCCACGTTCTTCTCGAGGAAGCGGCGGAGCACGACGTCGTCTGACGGGACGGAGGAGAATGCGTCGTCTCTTTCCAGCCCCGGCAGTTCGAACGCTGTGAGGCAGGCGTCGCCGGAGGGAGAAGCGGTCGAGCAGCGGTTCTTCTCCGATAGCGGGAGTCCGAGCGCGCAGAGCGTGGCTTCTGTCGTCGCAGACGGAGGAGACCTTCCGTTCGCGGATAGTGACAGCAGCGGCAGCGTGAGAAACTTAGCGGCGGCGACGAAGAGTACAGAAGAGCAGAGCGTGGAGCTGCTGGTGGCCGAGGCGAGCAAGAAACTCCGCGTGTTCCTGGAGGAGATCAGCGTCACAGACGAAGGACCGGAGAGACAGGTCACGCAGAAGGTCACCATTACGAAATGCGCAGAAATTCCGGTCAAGGACAGCGGCGAGCCTAAATCCCCAGACCTCAAGAAGACGGCTCTGAAACCGGTGGTGGGGGGAAAAGGGAACTACAGCGCTCTCGCCGGCGTGACGCTGAGCTCTAAGGCCAGGAGCGAGTCCCAGTCCAGCTCTCCGGATCTCAGCAGCACCGACAGCATGGGCAAGAAAACGTCCAGCCGGAGACGATCTCGCAAGCTGAGCAGCGGCTCTCAGGAGGTCTTCAGCCCCACAAAGCCCACGTCCCCTGAGGCGGACAGCGGCTCCGCGCAGGCCTTGTCCTCACCTGTACAGGTTCACAAAGCCGTGTGGGTGGAAACGCACCTGGAGGAGGAAGGAAGCGAGAGCAGCTCGCTCGGGCAGGTCACGCCCGTTCAACAAAGCCCCGTGCTGGGCCTCAGAGCCGCACTCGTCTCTCAGGAAGCGCAGGACTCCGGCTCGGATTCGTCCGTTTATCAGGACGCAGAGGAGGTAAAGAACGAAGAGCAGCCGCAAGCAAAGAGCAGCGTCACTTCAGGAGAGACGACGACTGAGAAACGGAAGAGCGTCAAGCTTTCCACAAGCGAGAAGTTCTTCGCCAAGAGAGTGTGGCTGAACTCGCAGTCGAGTTTGGACGGAGAACAAGAAGAAACGAGTGTGAGGACCAAGACAGGCGCGTCCCAGAGCAAGCAGAAATCTGAAGTCAGAATGTAAGTCGTGTGTACAGGTTCATACTGCATTAGTGTGTTTGTGTATTAGTGTGTTTGTGTGTTAGTGTATTAGTGCGTTTGTGTGTCTGTGTGTTTGTGCATTAGTGTGTTTGTGTATTAGTGTGTTTTTGTGTTAGTGTATTAGTGCGTTTGTGTGTCTGTGCGTTTGTGTGTTTGTGTATTTGTGTATTAGTGTGTTTGTGTATTAGTGTGTTTGTATATTAGTGTATTTGTGTATTAGTGTGTCTGTGTGTTTGTGTTTGTATGTTTGTGTATTAGTGTGTCAGTGTGTTAGTGTATTAGTGTGTTTGTGTGTTAGTGTATTTGTGTTAGTGTGTCTGTGTGTTTGTATGTTTGTGTGTTTGTGTGTTAGTGTATTAGTGTGTTTGTATGTTTGTGTATTAGTGTGTTTGTGTATTAGTGTGTCTGTGTATTAGTGTGTTTGTATGTTTGTGTATTAGTGTGTTTGTATATTAGTGTGTTTGTGTATTAGTGTGTTTGTGTATTAGTGTATCTGTGTGTTTGTGTGTTTGTGTATTTGTGTGTTTGTGTATTAGTGTGTTTGTGTATTAGTGTGTTTGTGTATTAGTGTATCTGTGTGTTTGTATGTTTGTGTATTAGTGTGTCTGTGTATTAGTGTGTTTGTGTATTAGTGTATCTGTGTGTTTGTGTGTTTGTGTATTAGTGTGTTTGTATATTAGTGTGTTGTGTATTAGTGTATCTGTGTGTTTGTGTGTTTGTGTATTTGTGTGTTTGTGTGTTTGTGTATTAGTGTGTTTGTGTATTAGTGTGTTTGTGTATTAGTGTGTTTGTGTATTAGTGTGTTTGTGTATTTGTGTGTTTGTGTATTAGTGTGTTTGTGTATTAGTGTGTTTGTGTATTAGCTGTGACACGGAGGAGATCTCGCCGCGTAACCTGATCTCCTCTTTCCCATGAATTTCTATATGGCGGAGAACAATGACGCCCCGCGGCTTTTAGATCGCCGCAGAAATAAGACTTTCATCAAACACGTTAGAACAGTGCGGGTTATTATAAGGATCGTGTACATGAAGGGTTTCCCTATAGAAATGAAGAAGTGAATCTGAGGGATGAGGATGAGTCACGGTCCTGACACCCTGTCCCTGTCAGCTGAGGGAAAGTTCCTGAAGTAGCGGTGTGATCGAACAACAAACCAAACACTCACACCGGTAGAATTTATGATTGTGTGTGTGAGAGAGTGAGGAAAAGAGAGAGAGAGAGGAGAGGCAGAGAGACAGACAAAGAGAGAGACACAGACAGAGAGAGAAACAGAGAGACACAGACAGAGAGAGACACACACACAGACAGAGAGAGACACAGAGAGACAGAAAGAGAGAGAGACAGAGACAGAGAGAGAGACAGAGAGAGAGAGAGAGAGACAGAAAGAGAGAGAGACACAGACAGAGAGAGACACACAAACAGACAGAGAGAGAAACAGAGAGACACAGACTGAGAGAGAAACAGAGAGACACAGACAGAGAGAGACACACAAACAGACAGAGAGACACAGACAGAGAGAGACACACAAACAGTCAGAGAGACACAGACACAGAGAGACACAAACAGACAGAGAGAGAGACACACAAACAGACAGAGAGAGAAACAGAGAGACACAGACAGAGAGAGACACACAAACAGACAGAGAGAGAAACAGAGAGACAGAAAGAGAGAGAGACAGAGACAGAGAGAGAGACACAGACAGAGAGAGAAACAGAGAGACAGAAAGAGAGAGAGACAGAAAGAGACAGAGAGACAGACAGAGAGACAGACAGAGACAGACAGACAGAGAGAGACAGACGGAGAGAGAGAGAGAGAGAGACACAGAGAGACAGAGAGAGACACAGAGAGACAGAGAGAGAGAGACACAGGCACAGGGAGAGAGGGAGATGAGGATGACAGGAATGGGTTTAGTGATGTGTTCCCCTCGGCGGTGTGCTCTGTGTGACTCAGTTCAGTTATTACTCCGTGACTTTACACGCCTTTGGCTGAGTGTGTTCTGGATTAGGAGATCGCTCCGGCGCACAAACACGGCGTGTTCAAACACGCTCAGTCCAAATCATTATTCAGACACGTTTTCCTCCCTGTACGCCTGCACACCTGTACGCCTGCACACCTGTACGCCTGTACGCCTGTGGAGCGGACATTGGAACACATGAAGAGACTCTCAGAAGGCTCTCAGACGATAAGTTTATGCTGTAGGCTGTAATGTGCTGATTAATGTCTGAATCTGATTATGTTCAGTACAAACGCTCAGTGTTGTTGAACGCCTGGTTCGTTCTCAGATGCGTCACTCATTCCTGCAGTTGCTTTGTTGTTTGTTTAGTTGCTGGGGAATATAATTAAGGATTTGGGGAACAAAGTGCATAAGAAAAAAAAGATAAAGATATATTATGAACTGTATCAACAGGGTTAAGAGTGTAGCAGATTCAGACGATCAACAGGGTTAAGAGTGTAGCTGATTTAAATGATCAACAGGGTTAAGAGTGTAGCGGATTTAGACGATCAACAGGGTTAAGAGTGTAGCAGATTTAAATGATCAACAGGGTTAAGAGTGTAGCAGATTTAGAC
>JANCOA010247880.1:0-10389 GCA_024363135.1 Leptodoras oyakawai | reverse complement strand
AGCTACATGCACAGGTTTCACAAATCCATCCATCCATTATCTTAACCGCTTATTCCTACTCCAGATCACGCGAGAGCTGGTGCCTAGCCGGCAGGCACAACCCTAGACGGGGCACCAATCCATTGTAGGGCACACACACACACACTCATACATACACTAGCAGCACTTTAGAGCAGTGGTTCTCAAACAGCAACAGAATGTCGTACAAATGCAATTCCACTGTGTCCATATTCATGGATCACAAAAATCTGGAGTATGTCCAAGCAGCCAAAAGACTCAATTCACGTCAAGCCAGATGGGCCACATTCTTTTCACAATTTGCCTTTGTTTTATCTTACCGCGCAGGATCCAAGAATGGGAAGGCGGACACCCTCTCAAGGAAGTTTGTACCAGACTCCACAGCCTCAGATCCTGAACCCATTGTCTCCAAGGAGAAGTTTCTCCATACCATTATATGGGAGCTAGATCATAGGATTCAGGAGTTTCCGCCCAGATGGGGGAGCATTTGCTGCCCCCAGGTAAACTCTTTGTCCCATCCTCTCTACACAGCTCCCTTATCTTGTGGGCTCACGTCACGCCTGGTGCGGGCCACCCTGGCACCAGAAGAACCACCGAGCTGATCTTGTCCAAGTACTGGTAGCCCAATATATCTAGAGAGATCCAAGAATTAGTTTCCTCATGTTCAGAGTGTGCTCAAGCCGGTTTTACAGCCTCCCTGAAGATATCGTGAGCGATCAAGGGCCCAAGTTTATATCTTGAGTGTGGAGCGCCTTTATGGAGAAGCTGGATGTCACCGTCAGTCTCACTTCTGGGTTCCACCCACAAGGAAATGGCCAAGCCAAACATGTTAATCAGGAGTTAAGTAAATTTCTAAGACTGTATTGTCAGTTCCAGCTACATGAATGGGCCCGAATTCTTCCTTGGGCGGAGTATGCCCAAAACTCTCTGCAGCACACGTCAACTAGACTCATGCCATTTGAGGTTTCCCTGGGCCACCAACCACCACTGTTCCCATAGAATGCCGCGCCAACTGAAAGCCTTACAGTGGATACCTGGTTTTGCAAGAGCGAAAGAGTTTGGTCAAAGGTCCACCAGCAACTCTTGAAGGCCATCTCATGAAGAAGGCGTCTGATAGAAGGCCGTCTATTATTTTATTTTGGACCAACCCCCATCCAAAATAAGCAAGTTAAGTCCTTGTTATGTCAGTCCTTTTCCTATCATTAAACAGATCAATGATGTCACTTACAGGGTCCAGATGCAAAGCCACAGCCGGGTTCACCATACCTTCCATGTTTCCACCCTAAAACCAGTCCTTGCCAGGCCCCTGAATCAAGAGCCTCCAGTCCAACCCCAAGAGCCTCCAGTCCAACCCCAAGAGCCTCCAACCCAAGTCCAAGAGCCTCAACCATCATGCCCAGCAGACAGCTACATCATCAGGGTGATTCTGAACTCCAGGAGGCGAGCAATATCTGGTATCCTGGGAGGAGTATGGCCCAGAGGAGGACTCCTGGGTCACTGCCGATAACTGCCGGGTCGGGGGCTCTGTAATGTCTGTGGCTGCCAGAGGTCACCAGAGTTGCCCGGTAGGATCAACGAATGTGCAACTTCCTTCACGTCAATTATCACCAAGACTCTTCCATTATTCATTCTAAGTTATGTGCTCTTCCTTTGTTTCTTTTGATCATGAACCTACTTTTCAGCGACCCTGCGCCAGTGCGTGGAGTGTTCCTGCCCTCACCCATTCATATATTGGAAACTTCTGAACTTCTTTGTGTTTTGTTACTCCCTCCTCACTCTGGTTGGTTTATGTTTTTGGACCATGTTTTAGGACTGTTCTCTGAACTGCAATGAGCTTTTATTTTCTCACCCACTTTTGAACTGCATACTTGTTTTTACATTAGCGCTGCGTTCAATAAACGCTCTGCTCTTGACTCCTATAAGCGTGGGTTCATTACAATCATACATTTCTTTTGTTAAGTTAACAAGGATGTCTACTTTTACATAAGAGATCACTTCAAAATAATTGCTATTTTGAAATTGTCCTGGTGATCACTTGTAAACTTTAATCTGTTCTTTTTATGCTTGCTTGGCGTTACAGTTTTTTTGTTGCATACATGCCTTTCAGGGCATGGTGATGTCAGAATCTTACTGGTGGATTCACATACCTTTACCTGATGACTCTAACTCTTTCTCCAGAGTTTGTTGTTTCTTGTTTGGGCTTCAGGTGCATTTTTCAGAACAAAGTTCATCACACACATCACTGAAAATCAGATATAGTGTAGAAATACTTGAAGTTGAATTTGGAACACAGGATCATACTGATCACTGAATATCGAGCTGATATAAAATCTGTTTTGTGGGCTGTTTAAAGTCTCAGGGACCCACAGTGAGATCACTACATGAAGTGAAACCCATGTGTTACTAGGGTAACATGGGTATTTTTTAAAAGAATCCAAGATTTACAGATCATTTGAAACCATCCTATGTTCTGTCTTCTCTGCATGTATGACAGTATGACTTGTGACTGGTGTTGCACTGTATCACTGTATATCAACATATACATACTGCAGTGCTTGTAGAAAGGTCTGAGTCAACCTGAAGCTGACAGACCAGTCATTTATAAGCATACAAAATATTTTCCTACAATGTAACCACCGCATACCAATATACACAACACTGAAGAAGTAGAGTTTCCACAGACTCTTGCAGTGCTAGTAATTGGTAACATTTGGGTATTCCCAGCTTGTCTCTAAACAGACTTAGGTAACGTGTTAAACTTGTGGTTTCTCTAGGTACGTGACATGAGTAAGGTAAGTGAGCATGTAATTAAGTCTGTTGGCCTTTAAGGGAAATGTCATAAGCATGTGCAAAATATACCAAAATGTACAGACATATTATCTAGATTGCTATGCATATGAATAGGTGGGCATTTTAGGTAGGATTGTCCCAGTGTTTAAAGTATAGCCCCAATACATAACAATAACAAGTCAGCTCACTTTGATTGACAGCAGAATCGCTCCGAAAGCACAAACAGCTCATGAAACTCTCGTGCCAGAAAGTATTGCCTTTTGAAATGAGAATAGCACTTTTTTTTTTTTTTTTTACAGTTTTACATGTTATCATGAAAAATGTATGATGCGTTGGCGTATGCTCATTTCTTACAGCACGCTACTGGCATAAATCAGCAAAATCAGATAACATTTTTGTGCATTTCTGCATGTCCTGCAGAACCATCCTGTTATCTCTGTCTTGCATCTAAGCTAAAAGGTATGCTGATGAACAGAGCGTGCCACTTCAATTTGCCGAATCAGCAAATACATTGTTCCCACTCTAACTTCAGCTTTACTGTCATGTCATTGAACATGCAGCGGCAAGCAGATTATACACCATTTAAAGCAAAGTAAAAAAGCTTTTCTAACGTTTTACAGTACTAAGTAAAAATCGTGGATGTTTCAGCTACAGTACAGCTATTTCTATTATCATTTGTGAATAAATACCCTGAAGCTGAAATACTTACTCTTACCTCTCATAAATAACTAGTCTAAAAATATCAGAGGTCAAGTGACATCAGTTTTTGTGGTTTCATTTCTTTTTTTTTCTTTTGCAGTTGGTAAATTCACCACAAAAAAGCTACATAAATACAAACAAGCTCTAAGTGGTGTTTGGTGTTAATTCATTCATTACTTCCTTCATATATTCAGCTTTAACATGCATAATCATTTTTATTATGATAGTATTTTGTAATCCACCTCCACCTTCAAAACCAAAAATACACATATGCATACTGTACACCGATCAGGCATAACATTATGACCACCTCCTTTTCTCTACACTCATTGTCCATTTTCTCAGTTCCACTTAACCTATAGCTGCACCTTGTAGTTCTACAATTACAGACTGTAGTCCGTCTGTTTCTCTACACACTTTGCTAGTCCCCTTTACTCTGTTCTCTAATGGTCAGGACCCCCACAGGACCACCACAGACCAGGTACTATTTGGGTGGTGGATCATTCTCAGCACTGCAATGGAGTTTTTAAACCCCTCAGTGTCACTGCTGGACTGAAAATAGTACACCAACCAAAAATGTCTAGTCACCAGCATCCTGTGAGCATTGATGAAGGATTAGAGGATGACTAAGACAAACTATACAACAGACGGGCTACACTTCTCATCACTTCTGTTTTTATGTACTTCTACAGGGTGGAGCAATACGGTGGATGTTTCTCATAGAGTGCACAGTAAGCAAACACAGTGTTTAACAACTCCAGCAGCACTGCTGTGTCTGATCCACTCACACGTTTGACAGAAACAATTCAGCTGCCCTCTTATTCTTGAAATAACACATTTGCTGAGCTAAAGATATCAAACCTCATTTACAGTCGTTGTGATGTTAGATGAACCCGTCGATGATGAGGAATTATTGGTAAAAGACAGGAAGCATGAGGTGTGGGGGGTGGGAACTGGTGTTAAGAGGTGTGAACTAGCAGAAGAAGCCCACTCATTTCAGCTAAACATATCCCGGGTTACACTGACTGCAGGTCTAACGATGTAGGCAGGTTACTGTTTGATTAAATAATTCATTGATACATTTTTATAAAATATTACATGAGCACATGCCCACCTAAATTGATTCCCATAATGCTATTGACTGGTACATTTGTCTCTGGGTAGGGCACTGTAAATTGTAGCTTGTATTAAATCCATTGTACTTCGATCTCAGAACTTGAACTCTCCTTTCCACTATGGATTTACATAGAGCGCTATCTTTTCATCTGACTCATTGTTGTAGCTGCTCTCTGGTAAATCTATGGTAGGCAGTCACACATCACTTGCAATTAAACCTCATCATTTTCTGATAGGCCCCACCCTCAAGCAGGTGCCATGCCCCCAGCTCTTTCATGTTAGTTCCTGATAGCTCTTGGTCTAGTGTAGTGTTGAGTGACACAGCCACAGTGCTATATAAGCAGCACACCACATTACCTTTCAGCATGTTGCCAAAATGGACAGCATGAAACTCTGTGTGATGCTGCTTGCTACAGACTGTGTTTTGGGTTTAGCCTGTAACTGGCAGACACAATATGAATACAGGGGGACATGTTGTAAAATCTGCCCTTCAGGTAAGGCCAGTACAATTATTATAATCTTATATACTCTTATTTTATTATAATTGCATATACTCTTATTTTAAGCCAAACCAATACTTAGTGTGAAATAACAATAATGCTGTTCCTGAGTATGAGTAGCTATATTTGTCTTCTACATTAGGACTTGATTATTATTATTGTAGGTGTTAATCTTTTAATAACATTTATTGAGTATTTCTTGTTTTTGTCTTTACTTTATTAGAAAGCTACGTTGTGTCTTTTTAGTTATTCATGGATTAAACTGTTAAACTTAAAACTGTAAAAACTGTAAAACTGTAAACAGCTTTTATTATCATTTATAATGGATAATCATATTTTGGGTAAAGATCACCTTAGAGATGCATGTGTTTTTTACAGGTCAATTTCCCATGCAACCTTGCAGTAATAGCAGAGAGAACGTATGTACGAAATGCAAGGAAAACAGTGACCACTGCTTCTGTAATAACACACTGTGTGAAAATGATGAATGTTCTAAGTGTTCGATCAGTCCACAGTGCGGACGGGGTGAAGAACTCAAGAGGATGGGTAAGAGTATACAGATTACTTTCTTATCGCGCTCTTATATCTTTCTACGGCCTAGGTGTGTAAGCCCATACGGCTCTGATCAGTCTGTAGCTTGTGGTTTAAAATGGAAACTTTTTTGAGTCATACAATACTTTCATGGGGAACATGTAGAGGAGTATACGTGCAGTAAAAAAAAAAAAAACATAATCTAAGCTGATCATCCAATTACATAATAACTAAAGGTTTATAGATGTTAACAAAGTCTGCCCTTTTGACAGGTCGGTATAAATTTAAATATAGTTGCGTACCTTGTCTGAATCAAACATACTTCAACGAGATGGACAAAATGTGCAAGCCTCTGCTGGAGTAAGTCGGTTTACATCTAAAGACAGAATTACACTTCTCTTGCCAAGGACCTTCCTATTCTCATAACTGTTATTGTGTCGTTCATATCAGCTGCAGTAAAATTGGTATGCCTGTAATATTTCCTGGAAACAAGACGCACAATGCAAAATGTGGACACCAAGGTCAGTGCCTTTTATCAGTCAAGCAGGCATGTGAAATGCATGTGCCATTGCAGTAATGTACTGCAGATATACTGTAGGTCCTGTAGTTATTTTGTGATTGGTATTTATAAGCCTGAAAACTGAAAACATCTTGCAGATTTGAAAGGTATAATCTTTAAACATATTTGATGTTCAAGTAAACAACCGCCTTGTGGTTTGTACTTTAAGTATTATGACAGTGTAATATATAACATGTGGTGGTTTGGTGAAATGTGTTACAACCTATCCTGAGCTTTACCTAATATGCTAAGATAAGATTATTACAGGATTACAGTATGGTAACGTGAAAATCCTATTACAATTGTGTTTTAAGCTAGCTAACATAAATCTTTTAGAATATCTTGACGTAAATTCTCATACTGAATGTCCGGTTGTGTCAATCTGTGACAAACGAGAGTTTACCAGTTCTTAACTCATAACTAGGTGGCTAACTAGATATCTGTTACAGATCAATAGAGCTGCACAGAGCCAGCAAACGGTTGTGTCATGTAGCCTTGATATTCTTTGTGAAGGTTAAAGTGAAGGGATACTCCTAGTGTATCTCTTGATATATTCAAATATTTGAATAGTATACAGATGTGATCAGAAGTTTACATACATTCATCATAGACATGAATGTCATGACAATATTGGACTTTCAATAATTTCTTTGAACTGTTCTTGTTCTGGGGCAGAATGAGGGTAACTTTGGTGCACAAGTTACTTGGATCTATTTCTAAACACCTGCAGATTCTGTTCAAACAGTTATGTGCAAGTACAAGTTATTGGGAGGTGTAACCACTTTGCCAAGTTCTGGAAGAAGACACAAACTGTCACTCTCAGCTGAGAGGAAATTGGTTCAGAAGAACCACCAAGACACAGACCTTCCATGAAAGAGAAGCTGCTGGGACACCAGTGTCACTGTCTACAGTATAGTCAAGCGGGTTTTATATGGCCATGACGTCCGTAGATAGAAACCGAAATAGAAACCTTCACTAACGCTTGCAGCTGGCCACATGGTGTCACCGATTGGGGCTCAGTCTCAATATTATTCTCATGCTCTCTATCTCCTGTTATTGCAGACCCAGCTCCCTCACATGACTGCCCCCCCACCATCACACCACCTGACATGCTTATCTGCACAACCTCCTGCTCTTCATTTAGCTCTTAGTTTTTATATCGGTCCATTATCACCACCTCTCTGCCAGATTGTTTTGGGTCTAGTGCCTTAGCTCTCAGCTTTCTGTTTACCTGCCTATTTGTCCTGTGCTGACTTGTTTCTGTATTTTTGGATTCTGTCTCAGCCTGCTCCTCTCTAACCTGTTTGCTTGGGGTTTTTTGTTGTTGTTGTTGTTTTTTCCCCCAATGTTCTCCCTTAATTTAGTCACCCACTGGGATTTCTCCCATGTCACACAACGGCTGCCAGTCAGGGAGAAATAGGCTATCATGTGTTGCCTCTGAGACACCGCCTATTTTCAAACTGCTACTCATGTAACATCCAGGAGCGGTGTAACACACTCGGAGGAAAGCAGTCTTCCCACCTTCTGTATATATGAGCCCACAGGCACCTTTGATTGGACAATGCCACTCCAATTGACATGGGAGAGAGCGTATGGAGCCTCACCAACTGTCAGAGCACTGGGAACTCGCTGCTATAGCATCACCTGGACTACTTGAAACTAGCAATAACGTTTTGCCGTTGCACCACTCTGGGGTCATCTTACTTGGATTGTCGACCTGTTTCTGTATTTTTGTATTGTGTCTTGTCTGACTCCATTCCTTTGGCCAATCGATTAACTCATTTTTGGATTTGGATTCTGCCTCTGCCTGTCCCTTTTGTCTGGTTGCTATTGTGGACTTTTATACTCTGTAAAGACTCTTCATCCTACCACTGGGTTTATGGGTTTTACTTTTGGGTCCAGTCCTGTGTGGACGTGACACAAGGACAATGAAAGCGGCTTCTGGTAGCAAGTTTTATGGTCAGATGAGACAAAGATGGTGTTGTTTGGACACTATAACCAGAGGTATGTTTGGATGAGTAAAGCCCCTAAACTGTACACTGTACCAAATGTTAAGCACGTTGGTGGTAGCATCACACTAGTGGATGGAATAATGAAGAAGGATGACTAACTCAGAATTCTTCAGCATAACCTCAGTCCATCAAACAATGATCCCAAACACATAACAATGTTTTTTGTGGAATGGATAATGCAGGCTAACTTTCAGATTTTTGGTATTGCCTTCCCAAAGACCTGTCCTCAGCCCTACTGAAAATATGTAGACCATACTTAAAAGTCAGGTCTGTGCCAGTAAACCAGCAAATTTCAGCATGCTAAGGGACATATAACCGCATATTAGGTGTGGTGTGTGGTTTTCAGAAACACCCACCCCAAACATGATTTTTAGTCAAATTCTATGTTGTACAATCATTCTGCCCTGGAAAAGTTGAACCATTGAAAGCTCAATATTGGCATGACATTCATTCCCATGATGAGTGTATGTAACTTCAAATCACAACTGTGCATCTTTAAGGTAAAAACCCTGATATGTCAACGCATTATTCTCTACTTATCCATTTAACTACCATATGATGCTATATCTAGTCTGTATATTTAACATCGTCACATGGTAATGTGTGTGTGTATGAGCCCTACGATGGATTAGCGCCCTGTCTAGGGTTGGTTCCTGCCCTTGCGCTCAGAGTTGCCGGCTAGGCACCGGCTCCCCCGTGACCCCGTAACAGGGAATAAGCGGTACAGAAAATGACTGACACGGAATTACCTCGTAATTACTGACAATGCAAATCAAATATATAATTATTATTTATGATATAATTATGCTATAATTATGATGCCATATTTTTTAGTACCCTATCCAATGGCTCATACTGGAATGGTGGTGGGTTTAGCCATTACTGGTTTGGTTTGCCTGGCAATGCTGATTTATCTCTGCATTCAAAGGACTGGAAAACCGACAATGAAGAAAAGTAAGTGACATATACTGTATCCCTTGGGCACATCTTGGATACCATAGAACATTAGCAAGTACAATTTAAAAAATGCTATTAGTTCTGGGTTACTTAGCGTTTTAGATGAAATTCTGTGTACTTTAATTTTAGTCTGTATGGATTTTTTTTTTTTTTTTACCATATACTCAAATGGCTTAGCCATTCTGCAGGTTGCATTCTTATGATCAGAAAAAAAGTATTACCTGTACAGCTCTAATCCAGGATAGTTCTTCAAAAAGATCCATTGGAAACACTGACTTAGCTTTAGATGTGGGCCAGATGTATATTTTTGTATCTCTTCTGGCTATTGCTTTCAGGAACATGCAGGCTACAATCTGGAAAATCCATGCTCTGCTTCCTATGGAAATCAAAACTATGAGCACCATGAATCAATCAGCTTTTAGGGGGAAGTAATAATTGGACTAAAAAAGTCCATGGAATCTTACAAAATTAGATAAAATCTGTATAAAGCAATTAGTGATTTTGTAGTTTTGTTGACAAACTAAAGTAAAAGGTCTGTGGTCTTTGGTCTTATATCTGTCATTCTATCAATTCAATCGTCTCTTTCTGTGAAAGCAGGCAATGATTGTTGAAATGTACAAGACTCATAAAGCTTGAGGTTGTAACATATCTATCTATGTAAAAAAAAAGTGAAATGGAATGTTTTGTTTCATTTGGCAGAATATCCTCCAACCTCAAGTGCCCTGAAAGTACCCTGTGATGAATATGGCTGCAAGCTGTCTAAAGAAGAAATAGGAGAAGTGTTACTTTAACAGTTTCAGCTACATCGACTCAGAAATAACTTCACAGTCTGATCAGTGAACCAAAGAATCCGAAACTTAGGTAGAAACTGTGGAACGCAGGTAAACAGCGGCCTAGGGTGCCATGGTACTTGACGTACCTTTCACTTATGAAACTGCAATGAGGAAATGAACTTCTCAATTCTGCACATTCCCTACCTTCAACAAAGACAAAGGTACTCAGACAACATCTGAACACTGATACAAAAAGGTGTTTACTTGTGTCTTTCTGTACTGTTTGTTTGGTCAATAATTTGTTCTAATGTCTTTTATCACTGTGCAACTAAGTGCCACTTACAGGGGTTAGACAATGAAATTGGACCAGCCTGGTGGCCAATCTTCATTAATTGCACATTGCACCAGTAAGAGCAGAGTGTGAAGGTTCAATT
>JANCOA010245725.1:0-10406 GCA_024363135.1 Leptodoras oyakawai | reverse complement strand
ATTAATAGTGGAGGTGTGATTAACAGTGGAGGTGTGATTAACAGTGGAGGTGTGATTAATAGTGGAGGTGTGATTAATAGTGGAGGTGTGATTAATAGTGGAGGTGTGATTAATAGTGGAGGTGTGATTAACAGTGGAGGTGTGTGTAACAGTGCAGGTGTGATTAACAGTGGAGGTGTGATTAACAGTGGAGGTGTGATTAACAGTCTTCACTGCTGAGCACTTTGATGTTGCATGGCACATTTAACACGAAATACAAAACAAATCATTGTAGCTCAGACCAGTGTTTCAATAAACAATAAACAATTCATAAATTACCCATAAATTAAGTGTAATGTGAGAGATACACAGACACACAGACAGACAGACAGATACACAGACACACAGACACACAGACACGCAGACAGACACACAGACAGACAGACAGACAGACAGATACACAGACAGACAGATACACAGATAGATAGATAGACAGATAGATAGATAGATAGATAGATAGATAGATAGATAGATAGATAGACAAAAAGGCAGGCACACAGGCAGACAATCAGACAGACAGATAGACAGATACACAGACAGACAGACAGATTGACAGGCAGACAGATAGACAGACAGACAGATAGACAGACAGACAGACAGACAGACAGATACACAGACAGACAGATAGACAGGAAGATAGATAGACAGATAGACAGGCAGATAAACAGTTAGACAGGCAGATAAACAGTTAGACAGGCAGACAGACAAACAGTTAGACAGGCAGACAGATTGACAGGCAGACAGATAAACAGTTAGACAGGCAGACAGATAGACAGACAGACAGATACACAGACAGACAGACAGACAGATACACAGACAGACAGACAGACAGATTGACAGACAGGCAGATAAACAGTTAGACAGACAGACAGACAGGCAGACCGACAGACAGACAATCAGACAGACAGACAGATTCTGGGCTGGGACCCCTAAACGCTGCTAAGACGTTGTCTGTGTCAGTGGGTGAAGAGTCTGAAACACAGGCAGAGTTGGTGAATGGGATTAGAGGCTTAGCTGTAGTGGAGCTGTGGCTTCTGTGAATGTCATCATCATCATCATCACACACTCAGTCCCTGAGCTGCACCATTCCTGCATTTCTATTTTCTCAGGTCTCTGAGCCGGAAAATTCCGGAGCGGAGCAGTTTCAACCGCAAATAATGTGAGGCACCAGAACACAGGCGGTAATTCACCTAATGTGTGCGTCTTTATCGCTTTCTCTGGATGGAAGCAATTTATTCAGACATTTATTTTTTATTCCAACAAATGGAAGCAGGGAAGAGCTGCAAGGATGCAAAAAGGAGTGTAAAGCCCAAAGGAGGGCAGGATGTGACGGTACGATACTGATGCACATGACTGCAGAAAAGGCAGTGCTAGGTAACGTTAGCCTAGCTAGCTAGCTAAAGATTGTTAGCTAGCCTGATATTTTATGTTTTAAGGTGTCAGGAATGAAATATCTCGACACAGACGGGTCACGCGGATCGTGTACAGGTGGGATTTACAATTTACAGGATCCAGCCTTTATGAATGGTGTATGCGAAGAGTATAGTGCTTCGTAAGAGTGTTATAAACACTACATTGATCACCACCTTCGTTTGAGGACATGGACATCAATAACAAATGAGTAAGGTTTATATATTTTAGATATTTATATATAGAGAGAGTTAGCCAGCCTTTATGAATGGTGTATGTGATGCTTATGGATGTGTTATGAAGCCGTAATTCATTCTGAGCAACGCCTAGCAAACAGATCACTACAAATACTCAGTATTTCGTAATTCCTAGCTGAAACTCAGACATCTGTCTAAACGTTTGGTTTAAAAGAAGCTCGTGTGGCTGAATAATAGTTCCTGGGGTAAGAAAACAAAGCTTGCTGCTTGCTGTTCATGCAAATATGGTGCGAACTATACTCTATACTCACGTAATTACACGCCTCGTCTAACACAAAGAGATCGCCGTGAACATCGTGTTTCAGAGAACACGGATTTTTAAGACAGAACATGAAAATGTTTTTTCATAAAACGTGAAGCGTGCAGGTTGACGGAGGACAAATGACGGATGACGGATAGAGGTACTACATATGTTTTGCATTTTTTCTCTCCACTCTAGGAGATGACTCACGCGGCCCTGAACCTCACAGGCGTTTCACTTGACGTTTTACCAGCTCGCCACGTGACAAGGCTTTGGAGGGTGAAACACATTCTGTGGCATGAGTGCAAAGAAATTACGTGTAATTATTTAATTTTTGGTCTTCAGAGACAAAGAGAGAGCCGTGTGCCGAATAACGCATGTCACTTCCTTTCCCTAAAGACTCTTCAGTAATTAGGGACATAACGAAGCTCCCTAATAACGCTGAGTTCCTGAACCAGATCGCTAAACGTGAGAGCAGAAATCCCTCAGGACACCTATAGGTGAAGTTTTACCCAGAAATAAATATATAAATCAATAAACAGAATTCCGCATCATTTCCGCTCAGCTGACTTTTAAGCTTCATAGAGCTTCATAACAGGGTTAAAGATCATCGTTAAATCTTTAATAATCAATAGAAAAGGGGCTTCATAAAGCTGTCTAATGGACCAGCTCTTTAGTTTAACATAAAAATCATTCATTAAACAGCCATAAGGGATTATTCCCTTATAAAGCATTATAACAGCTATAAATGCAAAATCACTTGCACACAGGAGTCTGAAGACATAAAAGCAGTTTGTCATATGGCCTTCATAGTGATGCATAACAATATTCTGTAATATTTCACTTAATCAACAATTCTCGTGGATGTCTATAAGATATCTATAATGTCTTATAACAGCTATAAATGTAAAATCAATCAACACTTTAGTTTGAAGATATAAGATCTTGAAGACGCTGTATAGCTGTTATAATGCCTTATAACAGCTATAAATGCAAAATCACTTGCACACATGAGTCTGAAGACATAAAAGCAGTCTGTCATATGGGCTTCACAGTGATTCATAAGAGTGCTATTTCACTTAATCAACAATTCTTATGTAAGACATGCTGTATAGCTGTTATAATACCTTATAACAACTATAAATGCAAAATCACTTGCACACATGAGTCTGAAGACATAAAAGCAGTCATATGGGCTTCATAGTGATTCATAACAATATTCTGTAATATTTCACTTTACAATTCTTGTGGATGTCTATGAGACATCTATAATGCCTTATAACAGCTATAAATGTAAAATGACTCGACACTTTAGTTTGACGATATAAGATCTTGAAGACGCTGTATAGCTGTTGTAATGCCTTATAACAGCTATAAATGCAAAATCACTTGCACACATGAGTCTGAAGACATAAAAGCAGTCTGTCATATGGGCTTCATAGTGATTCATAAGAGTGTTATAAAGACAGAATTGAAGCTTTTAATGAGACATAAAAAAAATTCAGGTCACATGTAGGCTCCAATGATTATTCAATTAAAATATTTGTAATCTACCTGACTTTTGAGCTTCATAGTGCTTCATAACACTTGATTAGCACTTATGATAGATATGCCAAAGTTTGCAGCATACACGTTCGTATCATATCAGTCAGGCAAACAGTCAACTCCGGAATTATTGGCACCCTTCCATAGCTGTCATTTGTGCCCTTCAAGAGAAGTCATGGGTCTAATCAGCATGTCTTATCCTTCTTATATGAACTAGGAGATGGTAGGAGATCAATACCACCTAATCCTGTTTCACAGCAGGGCTAATAATGTCTCGATCAGTTGCGCTAATTAGTTTTGTAGAGATCAGAGCGCCGGTCCACTGACATGCCTCGCCTGAACCTTTCATAATTACCTGGAAATAGAAAGACTCATCACAAAGGAGATGAAAGACACCAATACCATCATTCATTATCACTTCATTAGTCTTGTCTGATTGAAAGGACTCATTAGCCTAAAGTTATTAGATCAAAAATAATCATTTCGTCTCCCATCACATCACTTCATCGCTTTAAAGAGCCCTTTGTAAGTAATTGGACAAAATGATTTCCTTCAGCCTTCTTTGTGCTGATGACTCATTAGCATTATTGCCAAACCCAGCTTCATTAATCCATAATGTCAGCTTCGTAAAGGCGTAAAGGTGTGCCTGCATGACGGTGATATGCATATTTAATTACGTAATCACCACAGCTTCTACTCTTTGCTTGGGGATTAAGAATAGTATCGTAGCTTCGCCAGTCAATTACCTGCTGAGCACAAATCCATCCTGGGAGCTGATGTTCATTCTGTAAGGTAAAAGTGGACAGGAATCATTAGTGTGTGTGTGTGTGTGTGTGTGTGTGTGTGTGTGTGTGTGTGTGTGTGGGGTGCTTATCATAATCAGTATTAGTGCTGACACACAGAAAAGGTCATGAGGTGTCTCTCGGACGATTCATAAATGTGGCTAAATATCACACGTCTTTGGTGCATCACAGACGTCATCGCTGACAGCAGCGTTATATTTTATCCCTTTCATTAGAAGCCAGACACGTTTAGGAGGAAGCGGACGGCTTTTTCATGTGAGCGGCGGAACGGTTTGGCAGACGCGGTATTCACACTCGCTGCTCTGCACTTCACCAAATTGAGGTCAAATAGAGCGTGACCGGGTGACATATAATAAAAGTGTGAGACATTATAAACCTTCATTGCCTTGCCTCGTCATTATTCTGTCCGTGTCTGTTGTGTTTTACTCGCCATGACGTCATCACCTGCTTTTGTCGTTATTTCTAGCACACTTTACCTTACTTTAACATTTATGACATCATACTGTCATAACATGAGTAATGTACCTTAACATAAAGGTTGTCATCCGCTGACATTAGTATGATTATATCTGCCTGGTTGCATCATAAGACTGCCATAACTGCATCATTAACATGACATTGCATATATCATCAGATGTCATTAGTATGATTAGCAGGATCTGTCTGGACATCGCATCATAAGACTGCCATAAGCACATATCATCACTGATGTCATCAGCCTTCACGATTAGGACTATATCGGTCTGAACATGGTGTCATATGCATATGGCATTTTCCATGACAGGTTAATGACCAGGTTATGGCAGTCTTATGGTGCAGTATGTATAGAGCTGCAGGGTGCTGTATTCTCACACACACTGCAGTATTTCGAAGCTTTGTGAACGGCTGGTCTGGAGTTATACAGTAGAAAGACAAAAAGAAGGAATGATATTAACTGCATGAGTTAAAGGGCTGATTAACAGCCTGCTGTAAGATCCCAATGCTGTATTAAACCCTGCAGTACTTAGAGGATGAAACCAGAAGCACACTGTGTGGCTAATTAGCATGATTAAGATCTCAGACTGTTCTAATTAGATTGTGTCCAATTAAATATTTATCCTTTCACTAACTCCTGATTGTTTCTGAAACGATGCTGTTGCCAAAAATTATCATCAAAATGTCTTTCAAGGTGTTCACCTCGAATCGAAATACACAACAAACAAATAAATTAATGCAAAACAATATAAAAATGTAAATGATTAATTAAAACATAATTATTTATTAATATATACAAATTTATACAAATGTATCTATTAATAAACACAAACAAACAAACAAATAAATAGACAGCTAACCAACCAAATAAATAAAAAAATATATATAAACAAGCAAAAAAGTAAATACAAATTTAAATAGACAAACAAATATGCAAATAACAAATATAAAACAATTAATAAATAAATACATTAAATAATAAATAAACAACAAACAAGCAATTAAATATTTATCAGTTCACTCCTGATCATAAAAATGGCAAAAATGATCCTCAAAATGTTTTTGTGTTTACCTTGAAGTGAAATACAAAACAAACAAACAAATATACAAAAACTATATAAATAATAAATAAATAATACATATATAAAATGTAAATAAATAACTTTATTCATTGATAAATGATTAAAAATTAAATAGACAAACAAACAAATAAATATATAAAAAATAATAAACACATTAATTAATAAATAATAAAAATGGAAAAAAACATTATATATAAAATTATAAACAAACCAACAAAATATAAATGAAAAATTAAATAGACAATTAATACATAATAAATAAAAATTCATTAATGAATAGTAAACATTAATAAAAACAAACAAACAAACAAACAAATAAAAAATAATACATCCATAAAATATTAATAAAACTATTAATTAATAAATAATAAAAATAAATAAAAACCTACAAAAAAAAGAAAGAAATAATAAATATATTTTTATATAAATAAACATATTAATACATAATAAAATAAATAATTAGACAGCTACACAAACAAATATGCAAACAAAGAAACAAACAAATAAAAATAATATTAACAAACAAACAAAAAGTAAATGCAAAATTAAATAGACAAACAAATACATGAATAATAAATATAAAATATTTTACTTATTAATTAATAAATAATAAAAATGAATAAAAACAAACAAGCAAACAAATAAATAATACATACAGTAAATGTAAATAAATAAATGTATTCATTAATAAATAAATAAAAAATAAAAGCCTAGAAACAAAAAATTAATAGACAAACAAACAAATAAATAATAAATATAAAGATTTTAATTATTAAATGTATTAATGAATAAAAACATACAAATAAATAAATACTACATAGATGAAATGTAAATAAATAAATAAACAAATAAATAAAAACCTACAAAAAAAATAAAACAAAATAAATAAATAAAATAAATAAATAAATAAATTATAAACATAATAAATTAACAAACAAACAAATAAATAATAAAGATGAATAAAAACAAACAAGCAAACAAATAAATAATACATACATAAAATGTCAATAAATAAATGTATTAATAAATAATACAAATAAAATAAAAACCTACAAATAAAAAAAGATAAATATTAAGATTTTTATTAAGAAATTTATTAATTAATAAATGATAAAAAAAATAATAAAAACAAACTAATAAATAAATACTACATAGATAAAATGTAAATAAATACATGTATTAATTAATAAATAATAAATAAACAACAAACAAAGAAGCAAACAAGTTGATGGAGACGTGGTTCCCTGGCAGTGTGTGAAGTGGTTATATACTGTGTGTTACTGTAATGTCAGGAATGATTCATGCTCCTATGAGGCTGCAAACATTCATCATGTCCGTCCGTGTGATTTGTTGAATATCTCCGATGACACCGTCAATAAATCAGGGTGGAGGCTGCTAGCTACGGGGTAATAAGTCAGTGCGTTGTGCAGTAACTGAACTCTAACAGCGTAGTGTTCACTGTGACGAGGTTTCATTGGTTGAGTAAATAAATGATATAAGGAATAAAACTCTGTGTGCTGCTGTAATAAAATAATTCACTGTTAGCTGTTTGCTAACGACATGACGAAGTTTTATTGCAGCAATTTGTTTATTAAATAAATCATATGCGTTTGTTTATCTGTTTATAGCAGATGCCTTGTGAACTTGGATATTTAGTCTTCCATGAGTCTGCTAAGTCTGACGGGTGCTCTCTGGTGCGCGAAGCTCCTGAACGCCTCAATCCTGGTCCGTACGTCATTATTCACCAGCAGGCTCACACGACTGACTGAGGAAATCCTGAGTGAATAACCGTGTGCTTCATCGCTCCTGACTGCGTGTAATTCATCCTTTTCTCTTCTCTCGGGCCGCGGTTAGCGTTGGCCGAGGCCCGCGGATTGAGGCTGGATTTATCCGTTTCACCGTCTCTTCTGCTGATGAAGCGTGAGCTGCCAGCGCCGCTCGGCTCCGATTCACGGTGGTTTGCCATCTCTGTGCTTTGCATTACATCACGCAGATGGCATAGACAGGATTTGCTGTACTGGGAAAAATTCCCTAGCGGTGAATAATATTGCGAGGAAATGGTAGAGACATTAACGTAGAAAGAGTGTGAAGAAAATAAATAGGTGACAGATGTAGAAAAGGGAAAATGTGCCAGCGAGTAATGGAAGGTTTTTTTTTCTTTTCCTTAAACGCAGTACAGTTAAATGTTTCATATATCACAGTGCTATAGAATGTCAGTCTTAATACACAGCTTGGAGAAAATATCAGGGAAGCAGCGGAACGGTATTTACATACGAAGCACGTCTGAGGCGTTTACATTTACATTTAGTCATCCGGCAGACGCTTTTATTCTTAAGTGAGGGACAACACTCAAGCTTCAGGAGCCCTTGGAGTAACCACTCTCTCAAGAGAAGAGTCTTAAAGATAGAGAAACTCACCCAGACTCGTTCCACCATCAGGAAACCCCAAACCATTTCTCCTATAGCTATATATAAAGTGTTTATAAAAGTTATACACTGAAGTACCAGAAAAACTGGTACACCCATCAATCCTTACCCATTATCCTCACAGCATCTTAGAGGGAGCTTAACGTTGCACAGTCCTCACGCTGACGTCTGTCGAGGCTCCAGCATTGAATACACTGGTGTTACTTGAGGCAGTGTTGCACACCTATCACACGAAATGATTCTGGCCAGACGACGCTGCTGACGTTCACCCAGAGTCGTTTTACGGCCACGCCGCTGTCATAAGTGCTCGGTTTCGCCAGATTTCTTGTAGCTCTAGAAGCTTCCATAGATGTCTATTGCTTTATATATGCACTGGCAGACACAAATATTGATGTGTACAGGTGGTGTTGCTATGGATTTTGCATAGGGTCCTGTACCAGTTTTTCTGGTACTTTGATGTAAAGAAAATTCAGCTTGAAGAAAGAATAAAACATCAATTAATAATAATAATAATAATAATAGTAATAATAATAATCATAATCATAATCATAATCATAATAATAGTAATAATAATAAATAAAATACATAAATAATAATCATAATAAAGAATAATAATAAAAAAATAATAATAATTAATTAATTATTTAAATATAATAATAATAATAATAATAATAATAATGTGGAGACTTGACGCTGTGCATCTGGTGTAGCTGCGTCTGCACTACTCGGTGTTCCAGCTTAAAAAAGCATGATTAATGACAAAGTCAGCTTCAGAGAGCGTTTTACTTGTGGTTGATCTAGCCCAGCAGATTGTTTTATTTTGTTCATAGCTGAGGAGGGCAGCTCGGGGTCGACGTCATTTTGAGGTGAAAACAAAAGCAAGTTGTTGTGTGAAATGAAAAAGTTTGACATTTATGGTTCAGGATGGAGAGCTCCGGCTTTGATTCGGTCTTTACAAGGCCGCTGTTTAGAGAGAGAAATAAATAATGCGATGGAATTAAGTTTTCTTTTTCTATCCATTCATCCAGGCGGAAGAAGAGACACATTCGCGTATAAGGCTGGTGAATTCACAGAGGGGCCATTTTACAGGCCTTAAACTTTATTAACTTTATATTTCATAACTTCAGCACAGAAAGAAGGGAACTGATTTCCTTTAAGTTTTATTTTTTTGCATTCCTGCTAATGACATGGAGACATTCAGATGATACTTTTTAATGAGAGATCATTTTCTAATGAAAATGTTTAGTAGCATTTAACTGAGTAACTGGGTTCTGACCTCATCAGACAATATCATCATAAACTTAAAAAAAAAGAATGAAAGGATTTGTTTTGCTCCATAACCCTCAAGAAATTCAGATTGTTGGAATATTCCAAAAATTTAATTGGGGATGAATAAAATAAAATAAAATAAAATAAAATACAGGGAAATTTAATTGAAATAAATTAAAAAATTAATTTTAATGTATTTTAACAAACAGCTCTGATTTTGTTTTTCCTTTCTTTGTTTTTCATGTATTTTACAGCCAGGGTTGAGTAAGACTAAATTGCTCATAAATTAAATTAAATTAAATTAAATTAAATTAAATACAGGGAAATTAAATTGAATTAAATTAACCTGCACATAAAAAAATAAAATGAAAAAATAGAATAAAATAAAATAAAATAAAATAAAATACAGGGAAATTAAATTGAATTAAATGCACATAAAAAATAAAATAAAATAAAATAAAATAAAATAAAATAAAATAAAATAAAAAATAAAATAAAATAAAATAAAATAAAATAAAATAAAATTTAATACAATTTTATAAAATTGTATAAAATTAAATTAAATTAAATTAAAGAAAATAAGATAAAATAAGGTAAGTTAAGTTAAGTTAAGGTAAGGTAAGGTAAGGTAAGGTAAGATAAGATAAGATAAGATAAGATAAGATAAGATAAGATAAGATAAGTAAATAAAAAAAAATAAATAAATAATAATAATAATAATTATTATTACTATTATTATTATTATTATTATTTGATATGAAATTTAAATTCATAATTAGTCCATTGGGCGGCACGGTGGCGCAGTGGATAGCACCGTCGCCTCACAGCAAGAAGGACCCGGGTTCGATCCCCGGGTGGGG
>JANCOA010243664.1:0-10417 GCA_024363135.1 Leptodoras oyakawai | reverse complement strand
TTTAATTTTTATCATTACATTATGGAAAAGAATGAACTTTATCACAATATGCTAATTTTTTTAGAAGGACCTGTACAACAATCCTGGACCAGAACTGCCTAGTACAGACCTAATGTGGCCTTCAGATTAGCTCAAGAACAGTGCGTAGAGAGCTTCATGGAATGTGTTCCCATGGCAGAGCAGCTGCATCCAAGCCTTACATCAAGTGCAATGCAAAGCATAGGATGCAGTGGTGTACAGTGAAGACGTGTTCTCTGGAGTGTTGCATCACGCTTCCCCATCTGATAATCTGATGGACAAGTCTGGGTTTGGCAGTTGCCAGGAGAACCGTACTTGCAGAACGGTATGTGCCAAGTGTAAAGTTTAGTGGAAAGGGGGATTATGGTTTAGGGTTGTTTTTCAGGACTTGGCCCCTTAGTTCCACCAAAAGGAACTTAATGCTTCAGCAATTTCATACTCCCAATTTAGTTTGAATAGTTTGGGGATGGCCTCTTCCTGTTCCAACATATACTGTAGCAACATGTGACTTCAGAAGTTTCACTCGGGTTTCACTGTTATAGCTGACGTCATATTAAACGCTATGGATTTAGAATGGGATGTCACTCAAGTTCATATATGTCTGAAGGCAAATGAGCGAATACTTTTGGCAATACAGTGTATCTTATGAATAACTATAAACATATAGAAATTGTTGTCCTACATAATTAACCATAAGTTCCATAAATGGAGATCAGTCTCAATACACACTGAAGGACTCATTTAGAAAATTATGTAATTTAAGACTGTATATTCAAAATTAAAGAAAATATAATGTGTAAGGCCTTAAATATTACAACCTAAATGCTTTTAAAATAAATAAATAAAGATACTTAGTAAGTAAGTAAAGTACTTACGAGGTGCAACCCTGAAAATGGATGATGAAAATCGTCTCCAAACATTGGGGATTCCTTTTGAAAAGAAGTGGGGGAAAGCCCTCTGCTCAAAGGGTGAAATGCTGTAAGTAACTATGTGTCTTATCTTGGCCAAGTCTCCGAATGTACGCCCCATTATGTCAACAGATCTGTTTCAAGAGACATTGCAAGTGCATTGCATCAGCTTTTCATCATTTTAAAACAAACAGAAAAACATATTCTAAATTCAACATGGGTTTAATCTGTAAAATTACTCCAGAACTGAGACTCAGAAAATGAGGCAAGGTAGGTGCTACAGTCAGAAATTTTCACCTTATGATAAAATGGTATAAAAATGTTGTGGTTATCACAGCATTAATCAGCTATTTAAAGCACACAGGCAGGTGGTGAAAATTAAACTGAAAATGTATTACACAATCTTTGTAAAGAAATCCATTTGGGCATCGTTGTGTGTGCAGCGTTGTGTGTGCATATAAATTGGACCAAGGCTTTGTGGGGCTCATGGAAGTTGGAACATAGGCTGGAACATAGGCTACAGTCTCCAGTTGCATCCAGAACCACTTCAGTCTTAATAATTCAAACAATGATTACAATAATTATATTTTACTTATATAATGTAGCAACATGTGACTTTTCACGGGGGTTCCCTTTGTATCATCAATGGATTTCCCCAAATGCCACAGATTAACCCTCTCCTTTTGTACATCAGAAAGTAAAGATGCCAGGGAGATGATGGGTAGAGAGAGAAACAGGTCAGAATCTGACATGTCTGATATTCTGCCTAGCGACGTTCTCTACGTTCATTTTACAAAATGCCATTTAACATTACTGCAAGATGGAAAGCAACAGGCTGCCATAAATCTTTGCTAGGTTAGCTAGCTTTTATGTTAACTTGCAGTACATCAAGCTTGCTAGTATAAGGCTGGGTGAAAATATGATGAGGATAATTGTGATATAATTTCCTTCAATAGAAATATAGCAAAATGTCAAAAAATGTTTCATAATAAGCTTTGAAAATCACATGACCAAACCAGAAAACTGCTCTCCTCACATTTGAAAGATTCTACTGCCAAGAGACAAGACAGAATACATTGAAAGGCAAGGCATTTGTTTTGCCCACACCCACCCTGCAGGCAGGCCAGTCAAGCACATGCACTCGTGTTACAACAGTGTAGCTGTTGTAACACACAGAAATGAGGCCTGGCATTGTCATGACAAAAAAGGTCATCTTGACAGCAGCATATACTATATTGCCAAAAGTAATTCACTCACCCTTCCAAATCATTGAATTCGGGTGTTCCAATCATGTCCAAGGCCACAGGTGTATATAATCAAGCACGTAGGCATGCAGACTGCTTCTACAAACATTTGTGAAAGAATGGGCTACTCTCAGGAGCACTGTGAATTCTAGAATGGTACTGTGATAGGATGCCGCCTGTGCAACAAGTCCAGTCGTGAAATTTCCTCGCTACCAAATATTCCACAGTCAACTGTCAGTGGTATTATAAAGTGGAAGCAATAGAAACAACAACTCGAAGTGGCAGGCCACCTAAAATGACAGAGCGGGTCAGCAGATGCTGAGTGCGCAGAGATCACCAACTTTCTGCAGAGTCAATTGATACAGACCTCAAAATGTCATGTGGCCTTCAGATTAGTTCAAGAACAGTGCATAGAGAGCTTCATTGAATGGATTTCCATGGCAGAGCAGCTGCATCCAAGCCTCACATCACCGAGCGCAATGCAAAGGGCTCCAGTTCCAGTGAAAAGAATTCTTAATACTTAAGCATACCAAGATTTTGGACAATTTCACGCTCCCAACTTTGAGGGAACAGTATGGGGATGGCCCCTTCATGTTCCAACATGACTGCAAGCATGAAGCAAGGTCCATAAAGACATGGATAAGCGAATTTGGTGTGGAAGAATTTGTTCTGACCTCAACCCGATAGAACAACTTTGGGATGAATTAGAGCAGTGAGTGCGAGCCAGGCATTCTCATCAAACATCGGTGTCTGACCTATGGATTAAATATGGGAGGTCAAGTTCACATGTGTGTGAAGGCAGACAAGTGAATATTTTTGGCAATATAGTGTATTTAAGCCAAGTATGCGTTATATTCTGAAGGTGGAAAGTCATGTAAGAGCCGAAAAGAGTCCCATAATGCCACAAGTGCCTTTGGGTGACATGAGGGTGGGTTCCCTTTTGAGCCTGGTTTCTCTCAAGGTTTCTTCCTTTTAACCTCTGAGGGACTTTTTTCCTTGCCACTGTCAACCCCGGCTTTCTCACAATTACGGATAAAATGTTAGGTCTGGATCTTATGCGTTAGTAAAGCTGCTTTGGGAAAATGTCCACTGTTAAAAGCGCTTTAGAAATCAATTTGAATTGGATTCGTAACTGGTCGTTTGAAGAGTACCGCCAGCCTGGACAACAGGGACGCATTTCCAAAATGGCGACTACACGTCTCATTTAGCTTGCTAGCGTTCGCTGTGCACCATTATTAAATTAACTGTTTATATTAACACGGAATATATACTGAGCTCCCTTCATCTGGGATGGCTGGTAAAGTGGCCAATCACTGATTTCATGCATTTGAGGACCTGAGAAATGATTAAAAGTCAACAGTATCTGCATTAGCAACAGTGGAGTCACACAACTAAAACCGCTAGTAAAATACATTACACAACTGCCGTACGTTGTCATTTAATCTAACTACTGATTATAGACACAGCTTTATATCCACTTAATGATGTTGATAGTCAAAACAGAGATTTACTACATTTCTTTAGTTAAAACAGCTGGCTAAATAGACAACAATCCGAAGACCTTGATTGACATTCATGTAGGTTATATTAAACATTCCATTAAGAAATCAGATGCACAAAATACAGTTTCTTAGCCAGTTGCGCTTTGGATAATAGAATGCACATTATTAACAGCTACATTAAATGTGCCTGGAAAATACAATAAAAGATTTTATACACTTACATTAGTGATGACCGATTACTCTCCCTCGTCCTACGCCCGTGTCTGCCTGTCTTTCTTCTTCAGTAGTGTTTAACAGCAGCTGGCATCTAAATAGCTGCATTACTGCCATCTTCCGGCGTCAGCCTGTTCCTACATTACCCCACCTACTTACAGTAATAAACTCTTTCCATTAGTCCCGTTTCCCAGAAAAAGTTAATAAATCGTCTTCTGACCCGTTTCTGACCTGCTTGTACCCCATTCCAGTATGTTATTTCTCTTCCTCTAATTTCTAATCTCTGCGCTTCCTTCATCATGCCGTTCTTTTCTGTAATATATTTTTTGCAGTTGATAATATGTTGTATATTTCTGGTGCCTGACAATGCACACATAGAACGTTTGGAATGACTCCCTATCATATGAAGTGTGCTGTGTAGGTTGCTGTGCCCTATTCTTAATCTTGATATTATGACCTCTTCTCTTTTCCCTGCCTGTAGCTTAAAGTCCCTACTTTACTTTGAATCGAGTGCAAATGTCTTCTGGAGCAGTTTTGAGGGCAAGGCTAGCCTGTTAGGGCAGAACAGTATACATACCACTCAGGAAGGTGCTGCTCTCTTTTCTTGACGTATAGTTCATAGACTTAGAGCAGGCCTAGTTACATCTAAATCACTTACTGTTAATGAAACTATTACTGATCAGGAGTTTAATGTGCTGTGTTTAACAGAAACATGAATTAAACCTAATAAATATATAGAATTAAATGAAGCTAGTCCTTCAAGACACATTTACATACATCAGTCTCATCTAACTGGCAGACATTGCAGGAATTTATAGTGATAATCTAGGCAAACAAAATTAGTAGAATGAAAAATTTTAGTGACAAAATTTATATCAGGGAAATGATTCATACTAAATTCAAACTGATTTAAAGCCAGACAATCTGATAATATAATCTAATATAATATGACAGTATAAGTGTAGATCAGTGGTTAAGAGTTCAAATCCCATTGTCACCAAGCTATTACTGGGCCCCTGAGCAAGGCCTGAGCAGACCTTCAACTGCTCAGTTGCATAAATGAGATAAAATGTAAGTTGCCCTGGATGAGGGCGTACTATGCTGTAAATGTACAATCAGATCAGCAACTTGAAAGTTTAATTCCCCTTCAAGTGACTGAATTTCACTAATCTCCTTATCAAAATCAATTTGTGTAACAGATCACAGGTAGCCAAACACATATCTACAAGTTTCTTCAAACACATTCTACCCGAAATCAAACCTTCAGCATTGCCTACATACCTAAATATTTTCAATTAGCAGTTACCAAACCTCTGATTAAAACCCTGACTTTGACCCCTCTCAGCTCTCCAACTATAAGCCAATATCAAACTTCCCATTTATCTCTAAGATCCTAGAAAAGGTTGTAGCACAGTAATTATGTTCATTCCTACACAGGAACAACATAAATGAAATAGAAAATTATGTTGAAGTTAAAGGATCAGCCCTCTCCTGGTTCAGGGTCCTATTTGACTAACCATGAGTTTCCAAGTTAATGACTATGCACTCTTGTAAGTTGCTCTGGATAAGAGCATCTCCTAAATGCTATAAATGTAAATGAGTTCTCAAGCATACTAAGGTAAAGTTTGGTGGTTCTACAAGGTTCTGTTTTAGGCCCATTATTCTCCTTATAAAATTATTTGTAAACACTGCATCAGCTTCCACTGTTATACTGATGACACAATAGTATGTTTCAGCCAAGAGACACCAGTTTAATAAAGTTGAGGAATGTATTAGACATTAATGCCTATGTCAAATTTATGTCAATGCCATAAACATTAGACTGTGGATGCTGAATAACTTTCTTCTACTTAAATCTGATAAGACTACATATGCAAGATACTTGTACTAGGATCACAGGCAGCCAAAAGTAAGCTTTCTGATTACATAGTAAGCCTGGATGGACTTTCAGTTGACTCCATCTTTCATTTGAAGTTAATGTAATTTGATCAAAAGGTGAAGGTTCACTGTTGGTACCTAAAATAATGAAGCCTACAGGAGGGGGTGGAGCTTTCTCTTACAAAGCCCCATAGTTATGGAACAGCCTTTCAATTAGTGTTAGGTAAACAGTCTCAGTGTTTAAGTTTAGGCAGAAATCCAGTTTGTTGATGTGAGCATAGTGTTGGATGGTGGGATGTTTGGATACTGTTGCACCTCCACTCTCACAGGTTCACTCGGTTTTGTTAATGGTGGAGTGGCTAGACTCTTTATGTCCCAGGGATCCCTCATGTCTGTCTTACCTTCTGGCTCTTCCTTTTAGTTATGCTGTCAAAGCTAGTCTTTCTGAAGTCCCTGTTTGCAATTCTCCCTTTAAAAAAACTCCCTGATGATGCACTCTGCACACAGTATATATACCACCTCCTTTTCGCTACACTCAATGTACATTTTCCGAGTTCCACTAACCATATAGTTACTTTACTAATACAATATAAACTTTACAAAATATTGTAAAGTTGTATTTTGTGTATTGTATACATTGTAGTTCTACAATTACAGACTGTAGTCCATCTGTTTCTCTACATACTTTATTAGTCCCCTTTACTCTTTTCTCTAATGGTCAGGACTGTTATGACCCTATGGGTCATGTTTTGTGTGTAGCTCGTGTTTTTATTTTTTTTATTCATTACAGATCTGTCTGGAGTGGAGGTGCCTAAATTGACCACCAGGGGGGAACGGCCTATAAAAATGGTCCAAGAACTGAGCTATTGTGCTACTCAGAGTCAACCCTTGCATGTAATCTCTTTCAAGGGAGAGAGAGGGGTTTTGGTTTAGTTAAGTTTTCTCCGGGTTTGGTTAGCCAGGGAGTTAGAAAGGACATTGTATTTTTTTTTCCTTGTTAGGTAAATGAGTTTCCTTTGGTCCTGAGTTAGTGTGTTTTGTTTATTATGTTTTCCCCCTTCTCCTTTCCCATTTCTTTTTTACCACAACTTGATTACACATTTGCCTAAGGTCTCTGAATGTGTATTACTCAAGTTGTGATCTTTGCAAATCTGTTGAGAGATGTGATTTGGTTGGGGGAACCTGGAGTTGTTTTTTTTTTTTTTTTATGTTATGGCTTGCCCTAGACCGGGTCAAAACAAGGACCCCCACAGGACCACCACAGATCAGATACTATTTGGGTGATGGATCATTCTCAGCACTGCAGTGACACTGATGTGGTGATGGTGTGTGTGTTGTACTGGTGTGAGTGGATCAGACACCGCAGTGCAACAGCACAACACACTCCACTGCAAGGGCACACCATTGTGTTTTCTCACTTGGAAGGGCATCTAAGAGAGCTTTTTTCATCAGAAAAGCACCCAAAGGAAATGTCAAGTTTATCCTATTGTAAGGGAAATTACATGACACCATAAAATTTTTTTTCCACAGGATGGGCATCCTTTAGGAAAGTTCCTGAAATTCTCATGCATGTAAGGACTCAATTTACAAAACTGCATCACATTTTCTCTACTAAAAAGGCACCCTTGGGGACACTCATACAAGGTCGGCAGACAGGGCTATTTATAGCAGCAACCTTTCAATTGACAGCCCCCCCCCCAGGGAACGTCATGTTTAGACCATTGTAGGGGTACCTTAAAGGGTTTTGAATCACATTTTCTCCACTAAAAGGGTACTCAGGTTCTTATGCGTGTGAAGGCAAATGAGGGAATACTTTTGGCAATATAGTGTATTTGAACCAAGGATGTGTTATTTTCTGAAGGTGGAAAGTCACATAAGAGCTGAAAAGTGTCCCATAATGCCACATGTTAAAATGTTATCATGGACCCTGACCCTGGGTGTGCCTGTTTATGAAGCTGTTTAAGAAACAGAGCAGTACCACAATACTCTGGTTTCTGATTTAAAAGAAAGAAAAAAAAATGGACAAAACAGCTTCCTGAGTTGCATAAGCCGTGCTAATACCACATTCTCATCTATTGCTTTCACTGATTGCCGCCGCCCCTTCAACGCGTATCTTTTTTTGATGCAAAACAGCACACCACTGCTACCGGCTGATGGCAATAGTGCACCTCCAAGTTTATTTGTTCTGAAGTCATGTCTGAGCTAGCTTGCTTCTGAGAGATCCATGCTCAGAAAAATTGTCAAGTGTGTGGTCAAGGTTCTTGAATGAATCATCTAGTGTGGGGGGTATTATGACTAAAAGATTTAAAAATAGAATAATAAAAAAGATGTTAAACTTCTCAGGTGTGGGGTACTCACCATGGTGCTCTTTGTTTACTTTTTTGGTAAAAGCCTTCTGAAGCACCCACACTTATAATATTCATTGCTTACCACAAACACCATTAACCTGAACCACCCTCATAGGCTGCTTCCATAATCAGTGCCATGGTTGGTTTGCTAATGGGACTATAGACTAGAGACAACAACAGTGCAACAGTGGGATGTGACATAATTATTGTAATATAATATACAGTACTAGTCAAAAGTTTGGAAACCCCTTATTCAAGGTTTTTATTCCTACTTTGCAGAATCTAAAATTAAAAATTCTAGTTTAACACTTTTTTGTTTACTAAATAAATCCAAATGCATTTATTCATTGTTTGGATGACTTTACTATTAATCTAAAATGCAAAAAAAATTTAAATTATGAAAATCCACTGAATTTGAGGTGTATCCAAACTTTTGACATGAACTATATGACAACAGTAGTAGTTGCTATATACAGTAGTAATAATAATGTGCTGTTAAACAATAGTTCATTTGTAATGTACATGGCAATATGTATTTATAATAAACACTATGCATGCTGTGTGTAGTGATTTACAAAAAGTCCAGTGCAGTAAAAATGTGAAAAAGACTTTAGAGTTACAGTGTGAGGAGAGATAGCTCAGCTATCATTATGTAGTCTGATTGCCGTGGGTACAAAGGAACGTCTGAAACGTTCCGTCTTACACTTTGATGGAATGAGTCTATGACCCTCTCCAATTCTAAAAAGTGTCTGGCCACTACATTTCCTCAATCCTGTTTGTCTGCAACAAAGATGTTCACTTACTACTGGGTTTTGGGTCATTGTCATGTTGAAATACCCATTTCAATCAGAATCAGACTTTATTGGGCAAGTATGCTTACAAGGAATTTGACTTGTTATACAGATGCTAGCAGTGCATGAATAATACAAGGACAGTGTTACACACACACACACTCTAGCACACATTCACACCTGTAAACATCTATACCTGCAATTTAAAGATGTCATAATTGTTGGGTCTGTTTTTTTCCTCACATTTGAACAGTTTGGCCAACATGTAGGCCATTAAATGAATAAATGTACATAGATGTACATATAAAAAAAAATAACATTGCCTATATGTATTGCATAGCATTAAAGGATTTGTAGCAAAGTCTGCTGCATCCCTGCTGGATGATATTTGATTTAGAGGCTATGTGGTCAGAAGGAGGTGAAAGGGCTAGTTAATGGTTGTGGATACAGTAACATACAGTAAATACAGGAAGCTTTTGCATTCGTGGTTGTTGAGGTGCTGTAAGAATCCACTGAGCATGTGTTAATGATGCCTGTTAGGTAGGGCCTTAGCCACCAGGGTGGCCAATGTGGGCCTATGATTAAGAGGTGGTAAATGATGGGTCTATGAATTGAGCCTGGAGGGTTTGGGACTTGGAAGCCAGACCGCACTATTGAGCCTTCTGGGGATGGGCTTAATTCAGGAAAACGCAGAGAACAGAAGGTGCCTACATGATGGCCACTGCTTATATGGTAGGAGTCGTCTAGAGAGGTTAGAATATGGTTAAAGGGAATGGGCTGTGTCCCATGTGTAAACCCATTGAATAAGTGCATGATTTGTAGAACCTTAGTATAACTTCACTTGCATGAAGGGTCATCCTAGAGGGCACTCAATAATTATCCCTCCCATGTGAAAGGCAGCCAATAGGGCCTTTCCTCTCATTTCTGCCACTCTACGGGGCACTTAATGCTTTTTCAACCCTGGATGCGCCAGGTCCACTGGTGGTTGGGTCCATGGATTGATGCTTTTGGCACCCTACCATCCAGGTGCCTCAGCAGGTAAGAGCACAGTTTTGCTCAAAATATTGCAATGCACACAATATTATGGGTGACATACCAGAGTCCAAAAGAGGCCAAATTGTTGGTGCACGTCTTTCTGGTGCATTTGTGACCAAGACAGCAAGTCTTTGTGATGTATCAAGGGTATCACACGGTATCCAGGGTAATGTTAGCATACCACCCAGAAGGACAAACCACATCCAACAGGACTAACTGTGGATGCAAGAGGAAGCTGTCTGAATGAGATGTTCGGGTGCTAACCCTGATTGTATCCAACAAACAAAACCACGGCTGCCCAAATCACGGCAGAATTAAATGTGCACCTCAAATCTCCTGTTTCCACCAGAACTGTCTGTCGGGAGCTCAACATGGTCAATATATACGGCCGGGCTGCTACAGTCAAACCTTTGGTCACTCGTGCCAATGCCAAACGTCGGTTTCAATGGTGCAAGGAGCGCAAATCTTGGGCTGTGGACA
>JANCOA010241609.1:0-10441 GCA_024363135.1 Leptodoras oyakawai | reverse complement strand
CACTAATTGGAAGGCTGTTCCATAACTGTGGGGCTTTGTAAGAAAAAGCTCTTCCCCCTGCTGTAGTCTTCAATATTTGAGGTACCAACAAAGAGCCAGCACCTTTTGATCAAAGTAGGCGGAGGATCATAACAGACTAAAAGATCACTCAGGTACTGCGGTGCAAGACCATTTAATGCCTTAAAGGTTAATAGTAGTATTTTATAATCAATGCGAAATTTGACAGCATTGATCAGCATAACAATGGAAACTGATACCATGTTTATGAATAATTGCACCCAGAGGCAGCATATATAAAGAAAAGAGCAATGGGCCTAATAACGAACCCTTGAATCATCTCTCCCTTTATCATACGACTTTGGATATGATCATATGCATTCACTTTTGTATGCATGAGCTCACAAACATGCATGAGCTTTGCCACTGCTGGCAGACCCTTATGACCATACACTTTGATATATCTGCAAATTCAGCTATTTCCTTCACACTATGGCCAAATGCAATCACTCCTTTTAGCCAATCATCAACATCTGCTTTCCGACCCATTTTCCATACATCAAATGACATTCACTGCATCTCATTACCACATCATCTCAATCAATGAATCCCATTGTATACCCCACAGGTATTTATAGCCCAATCATCCTCATGCAATCACATCGGCGGATACCTGAAATTACTACCACCTTAAACATGCAAGGCAACAAATTTTTTGTCTGGGTAACTTATACATAATGTACACAAGTACTGTATATATATATATTCTCACTTAGCAGCCAACTTTACATTTGACAAACATTTTTTTGTTAATAATCAGCTGCCCTCTTTATGTGTCCACTGTAGATTTCTGTTCTTGGCTCACAGAAGTAGCACACAATATGGTCTTATGCTGTTTCAACCCATGCACATTAAGGTTCTAAGATGTTTATTCTTAGATACTTTTTTTCTCATCACAGTATTAAAGCATTTATTACTCACCAAACTATTAGATTATTTGAGGTACTACATCCTTTTTGTTCTTGCCACAGATTCTCAATGGGAATTTGGTCTGGACTTTGGGCCAATTTTAACACATGAATATGCTTTGATCTAAACCATTGTTGCTCTGGATGCATGTTTAGGGTGGTTGCCCTGCTGGAAGGTGAACCTCCACCCCAGTCTCTTGCAGTCTTTTGCAACCTCAAACAGGTTTTCCTCTACTATTGCCCTGTATTTACTCCATCCATCTGCTGATCAATTCTGACCAGCTTCCCTGTCCCTGCTGAAGAAATGCATCCCTACAGCATGATGCTGAAACAACCATGTTTCAGATTCTCCCACATGAGCTGTGGAGCTCTGCAGCTCCTCCAGAGTAAAAAAAGGCCTCTTGTCTGCTTCTTTAGTGCTCTCCTTGCCTGGGCTTTGATGATGGACTGAACTTTGCTCTGTGAGAGATGTTCATAGCAATATTTTTTGTACAGTATAACTTAACCCTGCTTTACACTTCACCACAACTTTATCCCTGACCTGCCTGGTGACTTCTCTAACAAACTGAGGCCTTCACAGAACAGCTGTAGTTATACTGAGATGTACTAACTTCTAAAAGCAGTTGGTCACATTGGACTTTATTTAGGGGTATCAGAGTACAGGGCCTGAATACAAATGCATGCCACACTTTTCAGATTTTTATTTATTTAAAATTTTGGAAACTACATTATGCATCATTTTCTTTTCACTTCACGATTACTTGCTACTTTGTGTTAGTCTATCACATAAAATCTAGATAAAATGCATTTTGTTTGTGGGTGTGAGTGTAATGTAAAAAAATGTGTGTGTGTGGGTCTAATTTGTATTTTCAAACTAAAGATATCCTTCACTTGCATTGACACCTCTGAGTGTCGTCATGAGTAGATACCACATACAATTTCAATATTTCAACAATTCCAGACTTTTTTCTTCTTGAGATAATGGAACAATTTGTCATGAATTAATGAGGAATCAGGCAAACCTGGCCATTAAACAGTTTATTATTCAATTGTCCAATTTTTTTTTCTGGACAAATGGGGGGACTATGTATAAAAGGCAATAATTCCTCAATACTTAATGCAGAGACAAGGAGGGAGAGAGAGGAAGAGAGAGAGAGAGAGAAACCCCATTTCCTGAAAAGTTGGGACACTGCAAAAAAATGCAATAAAAACTGAAATCTATAATTTGATAATTCACTTAAACCTTTATTTAACAGGACAGAGAAAAGAGTGTTTTCAATGATGGACCTAATTTAATTTGTTAAATATAAACAAATTCTGAAATGTATGCTTGAAACACACTCAAAGAAGCTGGGACAAAGGCAAAATAAGAAAAAAAAATACAAAAAAACTATACTGGAAGGTTCCACAATTAGCAATTTAACTGGTAACAGGTGAGATCATCAGGACACCTAAAAGGAGCATCCACTAAAGTCTTAGTCTTTGCAAACAAGGATTAGTCATAGGTTACCACAATAGAATTGTCAGTCAGTTCAAATATAGGGTTTCTCAGCACAAGAGTGAAAATAATATCATGAAGAGATTCAGGGAGGCAGAGGAAATCTTGGTGTATAAAGAATCCACTGCTGAATATGTGTGAGCATTGGGCCCTCAGGTGGTATTTGGTGTCTGATCCACTCACAAGAACACACACTATGATCCACCACTCATAGTACCTGATCTGTCCTGACCATTATAGAACAGAGTAAAGGGGACTAACAAGAAAATGCATAAAAACAGGTGGACTATATTCTGTAATTGTAGAACTACAACTTACATATGGTAAGTGGAACTGAGAAAATGGAAAATGAGTGTAGAGAAAAGGAGGTGGTCATAATGTTATGCCTGATTATTGATGTTAAGCTGATGAGTTCTATAGGCCTGATGTCATCTGAGATAGATTAAAACACAGTGGACACGTGTTCTGTGGTTAGATGAGTCCATGTTTCAGCTTATTTTTGGGAAAACAGGCATTAGATTCTATTTGCCAAAAACAAAAAAGACTGTCACCAATGAACAGTGCAAAAAACCTGCATCTGCGATAGGATGGGTGTAGTGGAACTAGAAAATTCTGGGTTTCCCATACAACAGATTTAAAATACATTTATTTCTGACCCCACTTGTTTCCTTTTTATGAAATGGGGAGAAAGAGAAAAAAACAATTTAAATTTGGGTGTTTAGCTCAGTGGCAGTCATTTTGCATGCTGTTGTTGGTATCATACAGAAGCTTGAGAAGATCAAGGGTCAAAGGCACAAAAGATTTGCATATCACTTATTGATGCAAGCTTTGATTTCTGTCCGTGATCTTTGACAATATGCATGGAGAATCAAGATTTCTTTGGGAAAGTCTTTTTTGCATTTTCTGCTCAGCTTCTAACAAGCTTATTCTCCTGTTGCCTTCTAGCTGGTGACTCTGCTTTATGTGTGTTGGAGTAATTTTAAGGAGTCCCTAAGCAGGGGCATGGTTTTAAGATGGAAGAGACAAACACTTTGTTCAGTATGAGCATATAAAGATTTCTAAACTACTCTATCAATAATTCTAAGCTATTAGTATTATATCTGCAACCTGGTGTCATTTGAAATTATGAAAAATATTGATATCTTGCAATTTTTAGAAAGATTTTCAGCACAGTTCTCTGTTCTCTAGTAACAGATACTTTATCCTGGGAGAGATGTATGATCTGTTGAATTGAACAGACCCCCATTTATAAGTGGTGCAGGGGTTAGGTTGAAGGTAATTTATTAATCATTTTATGGACTTGAGATTGGGTTATAGACTCTGAACTTTTTCAATTCAGCTTAATTCAATTACATTTTATTTCTAAATTGCTTTTAATAATGGACATTGTCTCAAAACTGCTTTACAAAGATATAAAATTAGAGCATATCTTATAGGTTTTATCCCTAACTGTTATCCCAAATAAAAAAAACTTGGGGCGACAGTGGCTAGGGAAAAACTCCCTCAGATGTTAAGAGGAAGAAATCTCGAGAGGAAACAGAATGAAAAGGGAACCTACCCTCATTTGGGTGACACCAATGAATAATCCCTTCTATAACCGAGTGGTATATAGTAAATAAATGCAATTTTAACCATTAAACTGATTAAAAATTTAACATGAAGTCCACACTGTTGAAATTATAGATGGTGGATTGGGGAAGAGTGTTGGGGGAAGAAAAAGAATACAGATTATTACATATGCTCATTCATCAAAAAGATTTGCATTTTGTACAAGCTGGGACTCCAGCAAGACTAGCTAGATAGCATAACTAAAAGGGAGAGCCAGAATGTAAAACAGACATTAGAAGCACATTATGTCTACAAACCCTCCAGATCTGCACCTTTACCTAAGTTCAAAGCTAGTGACAAGGCTTTACTAAACAAAAACGTTTTCAGCATAACACTGAGATTGAGTCCCAAACACTAATTGGAAGGCTGGTCCATAATTGTAGGGCTTTGTAAGAGAAAGCTGCAATGTAAAATTTTACTGGAAGCCAATGCAGTGTACATAAGATGGGAGTGATTTGTTTATCCACTTACTGGAACATCCATACAGCAAAGCATTAAAATAACCCAACCTAGACTTAAAACTTAAGTATTCATTCATTCATTCATTCATGTTCTTGGCCACTTATTCCTTTTCAGGGTCACGGGGGAGCCGGTGCCTAGGGTGCAAGGCAGGAACAACCCTAGACAGGGTGCCAATCCATTGTAGGGCACACACACACACACACACACACACTAGGGCCACTTTAGAGATGCCAATCAACCTAACGTGCATGTCTTTGGACTGTGGGAGGAAACCGTAGTACCCGGAGTAAACCCATGTGGACACGGGGAGGACATGCAGACTCCACACAGAAAGGATCCAGACCGCCCCACCTGCGGATCGAACCCGCGACCTGCTTGCTGTGAGGCGACAGTGCTACCCACCGAGCCACCGTGTCACCCCTAATAAAATGTTACTAGCTACCAAGGTCCACAATGGACCTGCACCACAGCAAACAGGCTCGTGCAATGAGGGCAGAGACAATGTTCTATTTTTAATAATTTTAATATTTAGTTGCTGTCCAATCTATAAAAAAAAAATAGGTCCCCCTCCGACATGGGAACGTGATTGTACACCCTTGCTAAGTCCATTGTGGAAAACCAGTGGACAACTGCCAGCATGTCCAACGTCTCCTCGATTTGAGGGAGAGGGAAGGCATCCTTCCGAGTCCTTGCGTTTAACAGGCAGTAATCCACGCAAAGCCATAAGCTTCCATCCTTTTTCCTTACTAAAACCAGGGGAGAGGCAAATTGACTGCTGCTCTCTCTGATGACCTTCAGCCTGTGATATATATAATATAATAAGTATATTCTTGCGCTGCTGCGCACCGTAAACACATACGGCAGCGTGCGCGGGTCCACTAAAACCAGCATGTGCTCGAGTGTGTGAGTGAGTGTGAGTGTGAGGTGGATCATATAGACCCTGATTGTGTGTGTTGACTCGATGTAAAGCTGTTTAAATAAAAAAACTTGGGGCGACAGTGGCTAGGGAAAAACTCCTTCAGATGTTAAGAGGAAGAAATCTTGAGAGGAAACAGAATGAAAAGGGAACCTACCCTCATTTGGGTGACACCAATGAATAATCCCTTCTATAACCGAGTGGTATATAGAGGTCTCTCTCTGATGACCTTCAGCCTGGAGAAGCTGGTTGATGTGAGTTTTCACGGCCTTGTAGTCAGAGGGTGCAATGCGCCTATAGCGCTGCCGGACCGGGGTCTAATCTAACAGTGGGATAATTAGTGTAGTACAACCCAGGTCTCCTTCATGAGCAGAGAAGACTGAGGAATGCCTCAAGAGCAATGCAAGGACCAAATCCACAGCTTTGATTTGTTCCTCCACTGACAATGGTGCAGGCGATTGGGAACCAGTAGTGGCAGTGACCGAATGAACCTACACCACATCCCGTGGCAAGCTAATAATGGACACAGTGCTCAGCAGTCCAAGCCTGGTATAGGGGTAAAGCAAAATGTCTGCATAAACGACGTTGACTACTGGGACCTGCACAGAACACTTGCACCAGGGCTGGGGAAACCAGCAACCCCCCTGTCAAGGTCTGTGGGCTCGAAAAGTGTGCCTCATGGACAGTTGGAAAGTTAGGCATTGGCAATGGTGAGAGGATCACGCGCAGTTCCTGAGCTAAAGAAAACCCCCTCCGTGACTCTTTAGTCCAGCGGGCATCAGTTTTCCAATGGCTGGTTCGGATGGGGAGGCAAGGGGCCTAGGGCCTCTATTGGAAGGGACTGGTGGAGGTCCCACCACTCGCTCCCCGTCGCAGTCACCAGCATAATGGCCTGGTTGACGGCAACGTCTGCAGGTGATGGGTCCCTCCCGGGGAGACCGACCATGCCTCTGAGGCTCCCCCCATGCAGCCGCACCATGAAAAAGATTCTGAAGCTTCATCATGGTGGACAAAATACGTCATCATGGTGGACAAAATACGGATCCTGCTAGTCGTGATTATGCAACATCTGAATATTGTGACAGACCCGGCATCATGTCATCAACAAACAGCTTTACATCGAGTCAACACACACAATCAGGGTCTATATGATCCACCTCACACTCACACTCACCCACACACTCGAGCACATGCTGGTTTTAGTGGACCCGCGCACACTGCCGTATGTGTTTACGGTGCGCAGCAGCGCAAGAATATACTTATTATATTATATATATCATAAAACCCAATGAAAGCAGAACAGCGCAGAGCAGCAGACAGAGCGGAGTCCGACAATACAGAGCTGATTGCAGGCCCCGTAGAGACGGAATGCAAGCCCTGGCAGCCTACAAACAAACAAATATTTCCAAGTTAGCTGAGCCCGTTAATAATTACTACTACCCATGGTAGTGACGATATTAAAGCGGCACTACTTACCCAAAGTCCAATATTAATGTGCACCAAGCCCAATTACCCAGCTGGTCTCAGAGGCAAAATCATGAATGTGAATCCTACGTGAAAGGAGGAAGCATTAGCCATGGAGCAATATAAAGACATAACGCTGAACGAATGCGTTGCCGTGTAGCCACATACCAGAGTGCGGCGAGGGGATAAAACTGGATAAAAATGCAAAGAATACCAGTGTATGAACGCAGAGCACATATGAAACCCTGAGGAGCCTCTGCAAAGCACGGCCACCCGAGTGAAACGCCCTAAAAACAGTACAAGGAGCCAACATTAGCAAGTGGCAACTAACTTGCATTCCAACGCCAAGTGAAGGCAGATTCACATACCTTAAGGGAGAAATGTGAAAATACCAAACGCTGCCTCAATAAAGATAGCTCGCAAATGAGCAACAACAACAAAACCAATGCTGATGGCCAAGCAGAACTGCGTAAAACGCCAGAGCTTGCTCACCTGGCCGTGTCGGCTCCACAAATTTATCAATTACCGCTAACGCTGGACGACGAGCCAGTGTGATGACGGAACCGATGACGGGGCATGGCTACGGCACACCTAAGGTGCCGGAGCACCACCACAATCGTATATTTATTATTTATATATTAATATTTAATAAAAACTTATATTTGTGGATCATGCTGCAACATATTTATTATTTTAGCAATGTTTCTAAGATGAAATAAGGCAATTGTTGGGATCAATTTTCTTCCCCAACAGATCTTTTTGTTGAATATGACAGAACAAAAGCACTCAAACTCAATGAGGTAATTAAAAGGCTTTATTAAGTAAAAGAATCTTCCATCAGCATGCTCTGCTCAGAGATGTCAAACAAAGAAGATCCCCATGCCTAACTTTTCAACGTATTTTATACTTCAAGCATACCCTGCAAACCTGCTCTATCTAGTTCGAGGGGCCACTACAAAAACAGGATTTGTGCAGTTTCATATCTCACTCTTAAAGTTTTTCTCCCCCATGTCTAGACATGTTCCCTTTTTTTCATACTTTAACTTATCGACCTTTTGCACTCTAGTTGACTCCAGCCCTTGTCTCAGACACCTGGCAAGATTTTATTTCCTAACATTCCCCCTTTTATTTAGTAGTGAACTAGTGAATCTATTGCATTCACTAGTTAGCAGAGCACACAACCTTGAGAGACCATTACACAACTCATACAGTGCTGGACCTGTCCGGAGGATTCAAAATGATGGCAGAGTTTCTAGGTCAGTAATGTAAGCGGTGCATGCTGTTTCTATTATCAGTACAATGTTTCTAATAGACTCTTACATTCACAAATTAATGAAATATGCTGTTTTTGTAAGGGACAGACCTTGAGTTGTTTTAGCTAGCAAACATACTCTGTAGTGTAGGGCAGTGCCATAAATGTAAATGTACCCTCTCCTCATCATCATCATCCTCAAATCTTTCTTTATCTCCCATATCTATTATTATATTTATTATTATCTATTCCTTCTTTAGACCCTTGTTTCAACAATGGACAATCAACATTCGGTAGCCCATGGCCACTTATCTCTTTATCATCTTCAGCACTCCTTCAGGGCCCTGTGTACAAATAATGTACACAGACAAATACCAGAAACACAGATGCCAAGTGCTTCTCTCTCTAGAGTTCTCTGATCCCTTTCTGAGGTTGAGCGGAACCTCCCTCGACTCCTACTGCTTTTGTCACCTTTAAGGAGCTGTAACAAAGCCGCAGACAAACATATGCATACAAAGCTCTTGTTCTCCTTACTTGGAGATATTCCCCTTTACAAAAATATCATAACAAACCTGCATTATTATAGTTAAACAAACAATTGACCACAAAATAATCAGACAGCCTAATTGACTTTTATCCATTTTCACTCACCCATTGGATTCAGGTTCTTTCCCTGAGGCTTTAAGACCTTCTCTTACTTCTTCACTTGTTCTCCCAGGGGGTTCTTCTACAACACAGTGTGTGATGTGGTACCAGAGATTTCCCCTCTTACCTTTCACTTTCACTGCATAGGGCGTAACCTCCAGGGGTAACCTCACTTCCCAGGGTCTAGGCAACCTGGGCTCATCCCACTTTGTTTTATGAACTTTGATTCTTACCCACTCTCCTAGTTTAGTCGGCTGGGGGGTCCTTGATCTCTTCTCCCCCTTTTCTACGGATGTCTCCTGTGATGCTAGAAATAAGAGTAGTCAGACATTTCATATACTCATCCATTTAATTCTCCCACACCTGTAGAGCTTTCCCTTCGATGGGATCTCGAGGTGGACCAGGCATTCAACCCCAGTCAGCAGCTGATATGGAGAGTAATTTAGGGTTTTTGTGGGAGTGGCCTACATTGACATGACAGAGCCAAATTTATGGGAAATTCCCAATGCCTTTTAGACTTCGCTCAATCTCTTATTGTTAAAGTGTTTGCCTTTGTCAGATCTAATGACAGTTAGCACTCCAAATCTTGGAATCAGTTCTGTTTTTAGTCACTTTACTACTGTTTTGGCATTCTCCCTTTTGGTAGGAATGGCCTCTACCCATCTAATGAATCTGTCTACCATTACCAGCAAAGATCTGTATCCTCCAACCCGGTTATCCGCTCCCATATCTGTGAAATCAATACATATGTCTTTAAATGGACCTTCCGGTACAGGGTATTGACTGGTTAGAGCTCTGATCCCCGGCTTTGGATTGAAAGCTTGGCATGTAGTGCACTCAAGTACAATTTGTTTCACTGTGTCTTTCAAATATGGATGCCACCAATTCAGTTCTATGTGCTGTATCACTTGGTTTGTTCCTAAATGGGTTGGGCCATGTGCTTCTCTAATTAATAGTTGTAACAGACCACTCGGAGCATCCATTTATGGATGCAGGAGATCGATCCCCCCTTTCTTCATGCCTTCCTTCAAGTGGCGGTACCTCATTACAGGATGCTCTGGATGTAGCACTGGGTCCTGGCAGCTGATGTTCCCTCACCTTTTCAACCATTGATCTAAACTCATCATACATGTCATGAAGTTCCTGGGTTAAAGAGCCTAATGCATGTGAATGGCCACTAATCAGTCCTAAAGTTATTTTTAGCTGGTGGTGGTTTTTTACAACACTAACTTACTTAATACAATACACTTTTTGGAAAAAAACAGAAGAGAAACAGATAAGCTCAATAATTCTGACAAACCCTGTGGGACTGATTACTGCCCAGAATTTTCCTCTAACTCATTCACACCTTCACGGCCAGTCCAGTACCCCCAGATCTCCCGTATACCTGCTTGTTGGTGTAGTAGGTGGCAGAACCCCAGAATTACCCCGACTATGCCACCCCCGTGGGACATGGGCCCCCGAGGGAAAATAAACCACTAGTCACCAAGGTCCACAATGGCCCCACACCACAGCACACAGACTCGCGTGTGAGGGCAGAGACAAGGTTGTATTTTCATTCATTCATTCATTCATTTTCTGTACCGCTTATTCCCAGTTACGGGGTCACGGGGGAGCCGGTGCCCAGCCGG
>JANCOA010241099.1:0-10445 GCA_024363135.1 Leptodoras oyakawai | reverse complement strand
GAAACCAGAGTACCCGGAGTAAACCCACGCAGACACGGGGAGGACATGCAGACTCCACACAGAAAGGACCCAGACCGACCCACCCGGGGATCGAACCCAGGGCCTTCTTGCTGTGAGTCGACGGTTCCACCACAGAGCCACCATGACACCATTATTATTATTATTATTATTATTATTATTATTATCATCAATGTTTTAGTTTACTTTCTTTCTTTCTTTTTTTCTTAATTTTTTTACCTGTCACATTGTATGAGTGGATTCTAATTAAACCTTGGTTGAATTCTACACCATGTTCTCCATTTCAGACATTCTGATTAAGGTCCACTAATGATAGGGTTGCAATTAAAAACACTTACTACTCTACATCCAGTTTGCATCATCAAGTCATCATGATTGCATAAACCTCAAAGGTGAATTAGTCAAGCTTAATCAAATCTCTCACAGTCAGGTCTCTAGTACATTCAAGAATACTGAAACATTAGTTTTATTTATTGAACCCTTGCACCTTTGGTGTCCATGAACACAAAGCTCTACCTTCATAATCTATGATGGCCAGAGGAGTTCACTTAGAGTTAGCTTTAGTAAGCTGTTGTGAAATCACTATCTATAAAGCTATCTATTTCTGACTTTGCTATTTCAATAAACTAGATTATAAAATGATCGAAGGTTTGTTAGACATTAGAAAAGATGACTACCTTTACCAGATGAATACTTAGCTCACTATGCAAATGATGCTTGATAAGAGACCCTTACTGTATATTGGATATGTCTTATATCTCAGTAGAGCATAAAAAGTGTTGATTCTCTAACAGCAAACCACTTTACAGTCTCTTTTGTGGACAATGATTGATGTTACATTTTAAAATGAGTCCTGTGTCTCCTGTGTGCTGGCTGGCAAAAAAAAAAACCAAAACAATTTATAACATGTCCAATTTATGCTCATACAGATATGCTCCTGCAAGAATGATCAAATGTGCATTCGCTGTTTTGTGTTTTTTTTCTTTTGTGTGTGTGTGTGTGTGTGTGTTTTCTATAGCTGACTGTCACTCGCAGATGTTAGCTTGATGTCATCATGGATAACATGGGAGTTTAATGCAGTTACTGTATGTAGAACTACATAATGTAAAAAAAGAAGAATAAATAAATTAATTAATTAATAAATAAATAAATAAATAGCAAACAAACAACAAAATACTTTTTGTTGTATTTTATAATAACAATAAATTATATTAAAATTACAAGAATTAACTGTTCATTTAAATGTGTAGAATTTCCAAAAGAAAAAAAAACTGTATAATTATGTACAGTACAGGCCAAAAGTTTGGACACACCTTCTCATTCAATGCATTTTCTTTATATTCATGACTACTTACATTGTAGATTCTCACTGAAGGCAGAATGAGAAGGTGTGTCCAAACTTTTGGCATGTACTGTATAAATACATTACATATCTTTCCTTTAACAGCTTTTAGATATCACTTTTAAAAAATGATTCTTTATTGATAAAACTAGCAGTATTTTCTGTATTTACATGATGTTAGAGTATAGTTAACTTACATATAACATTTTAGAGAAAGAAAATGACAGTTTATTATTGTATTAAAAAGAAACTATATTTATATTGATTTATATTTATTATTATTATTATTATTATTATTATTATTATTATTATTATATTATGATTTATTATTCATATATTATTATTATTATTATTATTATTATTATTATTATTATTATTATACATTATTATAATAATATATTAATATAAATATTTTTTTTCTGCAGTACTACTGACAGTACATCTATGCTTGCCCTTTTGTAATGTAAAATTAAATGTTTTTTGTTTGTTTTATATGTAAAACAATCTTAGATTTGTGGTACTTATTATAATAACAGGGGTTGCTAAACCGAGGGCTGCCAGAAAATGATTATTTCTTTACACTATTTTACAGTTCACTGCCAGTGTTATTCTGATTTTACTGGATTATTTTGGTAAGTACTTTCCTTAAAAAAAATAAATACAAATATTATATTGTATTTATTTATTTATTAACTTCCCCTATTACTGATATTTTGTCTGGCACTGATTTATGAGCGATGTAAGACTATGAAGGAGACCTTTTGCCTTCAATAACTACAAAGCTAAAAGCGTCTCAGCAGGCAGCACTGCACTACACACCTTCAACTGGCTCACATATAGACTTAATAGGAACGTTTCTTTATTTCTTTTGTATATCCCATGACGGAATGTACCATTTTCATTAATCTTCATTAACCGAGAGTAGATGCAGCATGGACCCAAAGGCTATCCTGAGGACACTGGATGAATAGCACAAATAGATCCTGAACAGAACACACACTGAGGCCAATTTAACCAATCCATCTTGTGATTGGGGAGGAGGGAAGACATAACCCATAAGGATACTGGGAGAACATATGAAATTCTGCCAGACCTCAGGATCAAACAAGGATGACGGAGTGTTGAGGAGGCAACACTGCCTGCTGCACCGCCATGTACCACCTGTAACCTGAGATATCGTATCTGTTCTGGCTATGGATATGCTGATCATATTTAACAACCCTGCATTAGAGCAGTTATGGATGATTAGGTAAGAATAACATCATCAATGCCTGGATGCAGATGGCTCCCCCAAGCCTTCAGTTCAGCATAATCTGGTTGTGAAGAGTGGGGGATGTTAGAGACAATTTTCTCTTCTCTGTATGAAGTAACCAGATTTCATCAGCCACTGGGAAAATGGTCAAGAGCCTGGAAATGGTTATTAATTGCACTCTGAGGGAAATGGCATATTGAAATTGTTATATGAGATCATAATTGTTTTTTTTTTTATTAGATTATAATGTAAGATTATAATGAAACTCCTTTGGTCAGACTAAATTTATATCAGATTCCGACTGAAATAATTAATATGGAAAGTAATTCAGAGCTCAGATTAAGCTAAAGTGACGTCTGTATCATAGAGTATTATACCACAGTGCTGTGCAATTCACAAATCTGATTGGCCAAATGGTGTTGATTAATCTTCTGTAATAGAGGCTGGAATAGAAGAAGTAGTGGCCTTAATTCAAATTGAAGCTTTATATTGTACTTGTTGTTTATTTCTTTGTACCAGTAGGTCCCTGGGTACTTTATTCCTTACAGTATGTTACAATGAAGAACTTGCATGGAAGATACTAAAGCAGTCTAATACTTTGATTTTTAAGTGGCTCGGCCAGTCACTAACCATTTGAGTTATTATATTATCCCTTCTCTTGTGTTTATTTCTTGTTAATTAGTTTTGTGTTCCCAGGCCAAAATGGCTGCTCCATATAGCTGATTATAAATCCATAATAATGCGTATATTATCACCTAATATTATGACAGATCTTTTATCAGCTTATGTCCTTGTGAACATTACATGGTTTGAACTTCTATTTGCTATTTATGGCCCATGGGCCTCTAGAACAGATAGTCAGATGAAACAAATAATGCTATTAATCACAGACTATTTGATTTGCGTCAACGACATTTGTTTTCAAATCATTACATTTTTTTAAAAGTGGCTTTTGTGTTCCCAGTCAAAACTGACCGATGTGTTTTTCTTAGTAAGATACCCCAAAACTGCACATGAAAACTTTAATCATACACCGTAATCATATTACAAAATGAATGTCTCAACATATTAAAGAACAACACGGACAGAATTATTATCAGCAATAACTGATGTAATTATGATGTTCACAATCTGTAAATAATGTTAACAGGTTACATTTTCTGTATTCTCATGGACATGTTGGATAGTATGTTGTGCTTGTTGCATGTGCCTTGCAAAAATAGGCACTACACCTGACACATAATTCTTGTTTTGACATCTTTGCGTGCACACAGATTATACCTCTTCCTTTTGTTAATTCTCTCTGGTGTCCAGGACAGGATATACATACAATTCAATTCAGTTCAGTTCAGTTCAGTTCAATTCAGATTAATTCAATTAGGTTTAATTCACTTTTATTGGACATTGTCTCAAAGCAGCTATACAATGACAAAATCTGGGAGGGAGGGAAATAGAGAGGTCGGGGAGAAAAAGAATACAGATAATTAGGTAAAATCTGTGCATGTGGGGATATTTTCCCATTCCCCAAAAGGAATTGTGCTGTTTTCACCACCAAAATATTTTTCATTCTTGGAAAATAAAAGAGCAGAAAGACTATCTCATGGTAATCAGACTAACTGCACTACATTTTTCAAAGAGAGTATTTGTAAATCTGTGAAATTTGTAATTCATTAGCATTTGCAGTGTAAATAGTGGTAGCATTTCCTGGGAAGAGATGTAAGAAAATCCATATATGACTACTTGATGGACTAATGGGGTTGGTCACAGTTTGTAAAAAAAGTGTGATTCTGTCAAGGTATGCTGCAGAAGCATTGCAGGCCAGTCTATCTATGGGAATCAGGCTCCATGCCATCACAGAATACCACTATAGGATATCCATTAAAAACTGCACTGAGGCCAGAGAAGGGCTCAGTATGACTGTAAATCAAGAGATGTGATATTTGGACACAAACTAATTTACCTGATTAACCTTTTACAAGGTTAAAAAAATTATGATGTGTGAGCTCAACCCCCTCCCTCCACACATATGTAATTTCTTTTATTTTGATTATGACTGTTGACTCGTTAAAAAAACATATATAATATATGTAACTATTCCAGCTAACATATAAATATGCAATATGCACTAAGACTGGGATTGTTTGGACATGTGCAGGAGAGGGACAGTGGATATATTGTTAGGAGGATGTTGGGGATGACGCTACCAAGAAAGAGATGGAGAGGAAGACCAAAGAGGAGATATATGGATGTGGTAAAGGAAGATATGCAGGGAGCTGGGGTAAGAGTAGAAGATGTAGAGCACAGGGTGAGGCGGAAAAGATTAACTCTCAGTGGTGACCCCTGATAAATGGAAAAGCTGAAAGAAAAAGAAGAAGAAGAAGAAGAAGAAGATACAGTATATAATTATTCTAGCCTTTTCCCTTCTTAAAAATGTAAATGTAAAATATAAAAAGCACAGCATTAATGTACAATCAACACCGTGAATATAAATTCAAATCCACATACCATTGTATAATAGCTTATTTTTAACTTTGAACACATTCCACACATTCTGCAGATTTCCCATAAAACCATCAAGGCCCTCAAGACTGACTGTACCATGTAAATGTTACTCATGTGAGGCCCTGTAGAGATTCAGTAGGGTGTACACTACTATACTATACTACATTTACATTTATGGCATTTGGCAGACACCCTTATCCAGAGTGACTTACATTTATCTCATTTATAAAACTGAGAAGTTGAGGGTTAAGGGCCTTGCTCAAGGGCCCCACAGAGGCAGCTTGGTGGTGCTGGACCTTGAACCCCCGACCTTCTATTCAGTAACCCAACACCTTAACCATTGAGCCAGCCCTGCCCCCTAAGATACTGCTATGCAGTAAACATGTTTTTCAACCAAGCACCACTTCTGGCACCACTAATAACACATCCAGCCTAAACTGACAAAGTCCAAGCACTATTGCACTAAAGCCTTCTGCCATAACAACTGTGAAGCAAACATGCTTCGTTATGGCATGAGGCATTGAAAGCACAAAGGACACTGGGCATTGGAAATGATCTGGCTTCTATGTGGCTACTCTTTTACCTACCCAAAGGTCCCACAAAAGTGCTGAAATGGATTTTGAGAGGAAAAAGCTCAATCGCAGTCTTTGGAGAGAAATGGAAACGGTAAATTGCCATTGACTCATGCTGACAGTGGTGTTTTTAATGCACAGCTCTCTTTTTCATTTCTTGCTACACAGCTAGAATAGAATCCCCCGAAAATGTGTGTAATTAAAAGTAAATGTAATATACTTTTTTTTTTCTGCAAAATACATTGGATGTTTCAAGGACATTATAGCCATTTATTTGATTTATAGTAAGACAGAACCAGAATATGTAAAGTACAGGAATACCATCCGTGTGTAATGACACAGTTTATACCACTTGTCTAAGCTTGATTTAAGTGCCATGAAACTCATAAGCGTCTGTTCAATTTCAAAGTGGAATGTTCGTATGGCACAAACTGCCACTTTCACCTTTAGGCAATGAGAAAAGTGTCCTCTCAGTGTGTCTGTGAATGTTTTAAGGTGACAAGGTCACTTGAATTTCAGTCACATTAACATTCAACTACTACAAAAATGATGGAATTATGGAGGAGGTTCGTTCAGGTGTTTAATTTTGTAGAAAAAAAATCATACAGACATGCCATAAAACTACCTTTTTTAATCCTTCTGGCATGAAGAAACAGTAGAAAAAATTGTTGTAGTCATTCACAGTTGCTTTTTTTGGAACACAGAAGAAAAATAATATGGAATTACCCAGTTCTGAGGAAAATATTATGGAATCATGAAAAAAAAACCTTCACCAGTACTACATTGTTGCACCACCTCTGGCCTTTATAACAGCTTGAATTATCTGAACCATGGACTTAACTAATGACAAACAGTATTCTTCATCAATTAGGCTCCATCTGTCACTTATTGCTGTTGCCAGATTGGCTTTGCAGGTTGTAGCCTTGTCAGTGACCATTTTCTTTCCACCAGAGATTTTCAACTGGATTGAGATCTGGACTATTTGCAGGCCATGCCATTGACATTATATGTGTTTATTGAAGGAAAGTTTTCACATCCTTTGCCCTATGGCAAGATGCATTATCATCTACCAAACATACTGATGCAATAAGAAAAGTGTCCAAAAATGTTAATGTAGACTTTGGCATTTATTGAAGATGTAATGACTGTGTTGTCCCCATGCCTTGACCTGACATTCAGGCCCATATCATTACTGACGGTGGAAATTTATGTTTTTTATTCAGGCAGTCATCTTCATAAATTTTACTGGACCACTACAAAAGTTCCAGCATCATCGCCTTCCCTAGTGCAGATTTGTGATTCATCACTAACGATCATCCAGTCATCCACAGTCCATGACTGCTTTTCTTTAACCCACTGTAACCTTATTCTTTTCTGTGTAGATTTTGGCTTTCGTTTACTCTTCTGTATGTAAAACCCATTTCTTTTAGGCGATTTCTTACAGTTCCTTCACAGACATTGACTCCAGTTTCCATCCACTTTCCACCCATTTTCTGTTTTCAAGATATATTGCTTTAAGTCTTCTATGTTGATGCTTTGATGTCTTCCTTGGTCTACCAGTATGCTTCCCTTTTACAACCTTCCCATTTTGTCCAGATTTTAGACACAGCTGACAGGGAACAACCAACATCTTTTGCAACATTTCGTGATGATTTACCTTTTGTGAAACGTTTTATAATCCTCTCCTTTGTTTCAACTGACATCTTTCTTGTTATAGCCACGATTCATGTCAATCCTCTTTGTGCAACAGGTCTCCAAGGTGTGAGCGCTCTTTTTTAACTGAAGACTACTCATCAGATTTAATCTGATGCAGGTGTTTGTTTTAGAACTACAAATTACAGAGTTATTCCATAATACTTTCCCTTAGAATATTTTTTTCCTCTATGCGATTTAAAAAAAGCAATTGAGACTGAGTACAACAATTACCTTTCTTTCTTTTTTTATTCTTTCTTCATGCCAGAAGGTTGGGATTGAAGAAAAAATATGGCATGTATCCGTGATTTAGTTTTTTCTACAAAATTAAACAATTGAAAGAAGATCTTCAAAATGGTGATCCCATAATTTTTGCCATGGGTTGTAGATGAGATTTTTTATTCTTTCCAAATACTCCAAATATTGTAGCATTCCTGCCACACAGGTTCAGGATCCCTTATTTGAATCTATATTTAAGTGGCTGTCTGTGTGGAGTTTGGAATGGGCTCTTTGTTTGTATGGATTATGGATTTACTCTGTGTTTTCAGGTTTCCCTCTGCCACCCAAAACCATGCCTATAAGTGGACAGACTATGATAAATTGTGCCCAGGTATGAAAGAGCATGTGGAGGCGTATGCGCATGGTGGCCTGAGATGCTGTGACCTTGACCGGAATAAAGCAGTTTCTAAAGATAAATGTATAACTTTGCATCCCTCCTGTTCGAAGGAAACACTTTATCACAAAGCTGTACCATTTGCTATTATTTCCATTTGTCTAACTCATATTATCAGTGCGTAACTCTAAATGTGTCTGTTTCCTGTTGAAACATAAGTGATGAGGGCATAGACTCAGCAGTGACTCTCCCCCTGGAGTAATGGCATTTCTTCTGCTGTGCTGAGTGCCATTTGATTCAGGTGGATAACTGACTGACTGATGACAGGGCATTTGAGATAGAGAGCTCCCTCAGCACAATTCCACTGCCTGTAAATCACACAGGTAAGCCGGCAGCGACCGCAAACTCGGCCATGAGTAAATCGCTGTTTGCTTCAAAGCTTGTGGAGGCTCTCTATGCCAAGGAACCCCCAACTGCTCCATAACTCAAGAGACATGTGTCATTAGACAAGAGAGGGAGATCGATAGAGTCAGGGAAATCCATAGTTAAATCTGGATGCAGTAATCTGCTTTATTTCTTTACCATCTGCCTGGATGACAGAACTGCATAGTGAAAAATAAATGCTGATGGGAAATGCCTGGCTTCTAAATCAGTCTGCGGTACATGACCCCTTTGATTTTGGGAATGATGTGGCTCAAGCTTGATATGAGAAACGAGCCAGCTTTATGCAGAAAATGAGAACTAATATAGGATCCTGTTAAACAAAGACAGCTATAAATGCAGTTAATAAGGTATTGGGCTGTTCTTCAAGAACATCTTCAATATTTCTTAGCAGAATCTCTAGAACTGAACTGGGGTGATGAACACGCCTTCCTCCTTAAGATTTTTAATCAGTAGGTGTTTTGATGATGGTGGTAGAGAACGCTGTCTAACATATGGCTTCCAAAGCTCTAACAGATGTTCAAATGGATTGAGATCATTCAGTGAGCCCTGTGCATTTGTGTGGTATCATCCTGGAAACAACCATGTATACCAACAGCATAAAAATATCCCATGCTCTATTATAAGATAAAACTGATCAATGAGAAGAATGTATTGATTTGATTGTATTGACACTTCATTCTAAGGGGACAAGTGGATTCAAGGCAATCTAACAAAATAAATGAACATGCCAATAATCACAAAAAAGTAATCATTTGAAAGTTTGGTTCACTCTTTTGCTTATTTGGTAATTACTGCTTATTATAAGTTATATAAACCTGTGTAATTATGCTGATGGTCTCCTGGGACTTGATACACCCCAGGGTCATGAGGTGTAGGTATGAAAATAAATAATAAGAAAACAGAAAAGTATGATGTCTGTAGTATACTGTCAAGGTTGTGTTTCCTGTGAAAGATATAAGTAATAGCAAGACATGGAGGGTTCTGGTAAGGCATATATATATATATATATATATATATATATGTTTAAATATAGAAATGTTACATAATAACATCATAAGAAAACTTATAAGAGCTGGAATGTAGCTGTCTGAAGCTTGAAGCACTCCACCAGGGTCACGATTTCAAGCTTGAACAATTAATATTTCAGTTGCAAATCCTTTTCTTATGTTGCTGAGCTTGTACCAGAAGTGAAAAGGATAAAACATGAAAAGATTGTATTCCAGTCACACAAAAGGGTCATTCATGTTTCTTTTCATGTTAACATCTGTGTTAAAATCACTCATGTGACCATTCAAGAGCATCACACATGCTTTAACAGCTGACATTTGATAAAGAGACCTTATCTTTAGGTACAGGTGGGTGACAATGGAAAAGCCAATAGGTATTGGATCACCATTCTTCTGAAAAAATATTTCCTCAACTGGTCTTTTGTTGTTGATGATGATGGTGATGATGATAGAGCACCATCTAACACACTACTCAAGAATGTCTCTATGAATCTCTCTATGTCTCTGTATGTTCCAAAAAATTATTTGAGATCCAGGGATGCAAGTTTGCTTAAGGTGCCAAAAGTAAATAAGAAGAGAAGTGGGGAAGCAGCATTTTATTTTTATCCAAAAAAAGAACAACTTACCATGAGTAGAAAATAAAAACAAGCAGCTAAAGACATATTAAACACTTATACACTTATACACATTTATACACTCTATTTGTGATGATCTTACTTGCTTCGATGAACAAACCATATTTTATGTTACTTGTATTCATTATCAAAACGTTTTAGTATTTAGTGTTTTTATTTATTTAACTTGACTTTTAATGTTAATTTTACAGTTTTAATTTATCCTCAACTGTTTTTCATGATTTCTCTGTATATAGTATATACAGTCGTGGTGAAGAAGGAGCTGAGCAAAAAGGCGAAGCTCTTCATTTCCCGGTCAATCTACGTTCCTACCCTCACCTATGGTCATGAGCTATGGGTAATGACCGAAAGGACAAGATCGCGGATAC
>JANCOA010239147.1:0-10459 GCA_024363135.1 Leptodoras oyakawai | reverse complement strand
CCACTATCCTGTAAGAAGAATGGCTTAAAATCCCTCTGACCACTGTGCAGGACTTGTATATGTCATTCCCAAGACGAGTTGATGCTGTATTGGCTGCAAAAGGAGGTCTTACACCGTACTAATACATTTTTGTGGTCTGAAATGACAGATGTTTCAGTTTCATTGTCTAACCCCTGTATATACTAAACCTATTATTTTACTCATTTTTATATTTTACCCTATTTTAAGTCATTCACTTAATACATGTTTGTCTGATATTTGCTAATTCAATCTTGCACTTGAGCTGTAGTAATGCTGTAATGTAGCTAACAACTGCTGAAGACTAAAAATACCATTTTGTATTTTTCTAATCTTTATCTTTCCAGTTTCAGTGAGAATGTGAAACAGAGCTCCACTAAGACCAACAGGCAAGCCTTTTTTATGAATTGTTCACACATGCATGACAAACTCAGTTCAAAGTTCTAGTCTTTATTTGTAGGGTGTGTGGAAGCATGGAACCAGGTGTGTCAGGGGGTGATGTGGCTGTGTTGTAGTCTGTGGCAGCCATATTTTTAGACCGTAGTATGTTCTCAGAAATGGAGTTCAATGCCTCTGGCAATGACATGAAATTTATATTATACAGTATACTGTATATTAAAAAAAAAGCCATAAACCACATTATACCATAGTGCTGTTGAATTCTAAAATATGATTGGTTAGAAAGTGTTGATTAATTTTATATAACAGCAGCTTTGACAGTAGTTTGGGGTGCAAGGCATATGGCAGGTTTGTATTAATCATTTCCATAGTAATGACCTATTCACAAGGACTTAACATGCATGTTTGTCATAATCGAAGCTGAATAATAAATACAAGGTTATTATCTATTGGGGTTGTGCTTGAAAACATTTGAATATGTAAATCGCTAAGAGCTTTAAATGAGAAGTTTGTCAACTACACCCTCACTGCCAACATGTGTACCTAAAATAACAAGTAATCAATGGCTTCTGCAGGAATGGAGGACTGCAGCCTTAAGAAGTATGAAGCTGAGTCAGAAGAGGAACAGGAAGGAGCAGACACCAAACCAGTACCAAGACTACGGTTTTTATACTCAATTTCCAATACTTTGGCAAAACAACTGCAGACAAAGTAACTTAATTATTGCAAACATATAAGCTACATACCATGCAAGAACTAGATATTACTGTGATAGTGAGCATGGTTGTGATTTTACAAAACATAAAATTGACTAGAAATGGATGCCAACTGCTTTTGACTGTCAGCCTATTGGCATGCTAATGTCTCCATTAATGTTCCAAAAGAATAAAGTTCAGCCACACTTTTTATGTATTTGTATTTGTTTGTTGAATGTACCTAAATAGATTGGACATTGCTTTTTGCAATATTCTAAATCACATAGAAAGTGACCTATAATACAAAGAAAATGAGTATGAGGATTTAGATGCCTGCATATCACTGACTGGCAAAGCATGCACCTAGCAATTTACCTCCAGTGCACTTTGTTTATTTAGAGTTATCATGTCACCCTGTGCTTTAAATAACTTTTCTGATTAATAATATATATGTGGTGACTGGATAAAAGTGAGCGACTCTATTTTCCTTAATAGAGGGATATAATTAGGTGTCGTCCATTCCTGTCCAAATGACAGTGACCTTTAACAAAAGAGCTATTCATGATGTGGGTAGAGAGATGGTGAGCTACAGAAATAGATGCATAAGGAAGTGAAAAGTCAGGGAATAGAAAGATAAAAGAAAGACTGGTTTATGTAAGAAGCAGCATCCAGGGAATAAGAATTATTATTTTATTTTAATTCTGTATGCCAGTGGCATCTGTTGGGTGTCTGATTCTCCAAGTCACTACAAGCTTAAACTACAAACCTCAGTGGCATTCACCAATGTGTCTCAAAGTAGCACACATAAACAACTAGATTCAGATTTATATGTTAAAAATTGTATGATGTGCAGCACACATATAGATAATGATATTCCAGGTAATAGTCCAGTATTATTAATACTGTAAGTATAGTACAAATATACAATATACAAACGCATAATAAATAATAAACTTTTTTTTTCAATTATTTTTATTTTATTTTAGATTTATTTTATTAATAGATTGCATTTATGTAATTGAATCTATGTCACGGTGTTATGAAACGGAGCGGACAGAGCTGGAGGAGATGTTGATGCAGAACAAAATAATGAAGTTTATTAAGGAGTTGCTTGGAACAGAATAGAGCAGAGGAGTGAGTCAGGGAATAAGCAATCAGATAGGGAAGGTAACTTGACAATGGAGCGCTGTGCACGGAGGACACTGGGTACGTGATGGGAGGCAGGGTGATGGCAGGAGGATGGACCTGCTGGGAGAGAGCACAGCAAACAGACCAGCCCAAAAGAACAAAATAACAAATGGAGCGTTATGAAACACAGGAGATAGAAGAGCTGTCCAATCGAGCGGAAAAGATAGGACAGCGAAGGAAGGAAGGGGAGAGCGAAGCGGAAGGGCTCCGGAGATAGAGAAGCAGGAAAGGGATAGTAGTGAGACTGGCTAAGCGGGCCCGAATGAGCGAGAGGAGGAGAAAAGAGATAGAGAGAGAGGCAGCGAAAGATGAAGGGAATGAGAGGGGGCTGGGACACTGAGGGTTAATAGCTATAGAGAGCAAAGGAAAAGATAGAGAAAAAGTTAGTAGTCTATATACACTATAATACAGATGTAACATCAATCACTGGCTGGGGCACTGGCGCTGCGAGACCAATGTACTGCAGCCAGCCGATTTGACACACAGCAAATAAAAAGGAAGCTCCTAAACAGAGAAAGGGAGAAAGGAAAAGAGGATCTAACTAAATAAATGAACGTAAACAGGAGCATGGGACAAGAAGGTGAGAAACAAACAGCAACTGTCGGGTTCGAAACAAACAACATCAAGGAACCAGGTTCGATCCCCACGTGGGGCGACCTGGGAAATTTCTGTGTGGAGTTTGTATGATCTCCCAGTGTTCACGTGGGTTTCCTCCGGGTACTCCGGTTTCCTCCCACCGTCCAATGACATGCAGGTAGGTGAATTGGTGATGGGAAAATTGGCCCTTATCGTGTGAGTGTGAATGTGTGTGTATGAGCCCTACGATGGATTAGCACCCTGTCTAGGGTTGGTTCCTGCCCTTGCGCTCAGAGTTGCCGGCTGGGCACCGGCTCCCCCCTCACCCCGTAACTGGGAATAAGCAGTACAGAAAATGACTGACTGACTAGAATAGAATAGAAGAATATAGGATATAACAGAATATAATTTTTACTGCCATTATATTCATGTACAATCAAATTCCACATGGCATCATAGAGGTCACAAAAGCAAGAGAGGGGAAGGGGAAAAAGACCAGCAGTAATTGTAGCATACTGTTAACTGTGACATTGTGCAAGTTACAAATTAAATTTGCAATCTAAATATATTTACATAACTAAATTTGATGTATGCATGGGGTTGGGCATTATAAATAACAAATAGGTAGATATAAATAATTAGATACTGTGTCTTTGACTACTATCTTTGGTAACAGTCTCTGTGGGTGAAGTTGGGTGTGTGCAGATTAGTGCCACAGTACTGGGAAAGAAGCTGTTCCTTAGTCTATTGGATCTTATTGCCCTGACGCCAGTTCAAACAGAGAGTGGCTGGGGTGTGTGCGGTCTTTGTCTTGATGCTGCTAGCATTCATCCTCAGTCAACTAGCATAAATAGCGTCCAAGATTTAGGAGCTTTGCTCCAGCAGTTCAGTGGGCCACCTTTACCAGGTGATGCAGATCCTTATACTCAGCAGCCATATACTTGGCATACCATTCTGTGGTGCAGATGGTTAGGATACTTTCAGTTGTGCTCCTGCAGAATTTCACCAACAGTTTCTGTGGGAGCTGAGCCTGTTTGTTGCGAGGAAGAAATGCCTCTGTTTGTTGCTCTGTCAGCTCTTTCAAGACATAGGCACACAGGTTCTTGTCCTACAGCACTCAGCCATGTGAAGCTTTCCTCACTAAAATAACACAACTATTGTTGCCAGCAAATTGAATTATTGAGTTGGAGGTGTGGATGGGGGTGCAGTGATATACAGTATGAAGCACAGGGCTCAGCACACAGCCCATTGGTGTTTGTGTGTTTAGGGTGAGAGTGGAGGAGATATTGACCTGCTGTGGTCAGCCACTGAGGAAGTCCATGAGCCATGAGCACATAGAAGTATCATGGTCCAGATGATCTGGTTCACAAGATTTCTGACCAGTTTGTGGGGGATGATTGTGTTAAATGCACAGCTGAAATCCACAAGTGAAGAGTAAGATTGTAAGAGCAAAGAAGTAAGCAAACTGTTTCTTATCTAGATCAGGTTGCATGAAGGTTTTCATGTAAAACCACAAGCCTTGCAGGTCTTCAAGTGAGTGCAAGACAGTGTAGGACAAAACAAATAGTGCAGAAGTGGTGTTAACCAGAATGCAGTTCTGTATAAGCTGTATGGAGACTAAAGTGCAGATTAGTGGTGAGAGATGTAAACATTAAATCCGTAGCAACAGTAAACATTTATTACTGCGGTTGTGCAGAGTTGCAGAGGGATTGGAGTGTGTGTGTGTGTGTGTGTGTGTGTGTGTGTGTGTGTGTGTGTGTGTGTGTGTATAAGTGTTATGTGTGTTTGTGAAGGCCCAAATGCTTCAGTACTTTGTGTGTGAGGGGTGTGTGGTGTCATCTGCAGTGTTGGTGGCTTTGCAGAGTCAGTGTATGGTGTAAACATCTGTGATAGAGGGGAAAGAAACAGCTGTTCTCATTATCCTCTGCAGGGTCCTGAAATCTGAGACAGTGCAATTCCCAAAGCATGTTGCTGCTCAGGATGTTCTGAACCACCAACTTCTTTACTTCTTTAAAGACAGATTATTGAGTCTACACCAGTCCATTAGTCATTGCACCTCCTTTCTGTATGCTGGCTAATCGTTCTTGCAACATGTTGTTCTCACAACATGGTTGTGTCATTGCAGCATTGCAGCACAGTCATGTGTCAGCAGAGTAAACAGCAGTGGACTGAACACACAACCCTGAGAAGTCCAAGTGCTCATGGTGGTGCTGGAGATGTTGCTCCCAATCCATGGAGATGGATTCAAGTCTCCCAGTCAGGAAGTCGAAGGATCCATTTGTAGATGGAGGTGTTCAGGCCCAGCAGGCTCAACTTTCTAGTCAGGTGATGATAACTGATGGTTTTGAGTGCTGAACTGAATTCTATGAACAGCATTTAAAGATACATGTCTTTATTATCCAGATGAGTGAAAGCAAGTGGTTCAAAATGTCATTGAAAACATGTTTCAGCTGGTCTGGCAGGTGGTCTAACTAGTCCTCTAGTTAGTACTGGCCTGGATGCCCTTCCACATGTGCCGCGCATTACTGCTGGTCTTGAAGTGGCTGTGGATGATCTGGGCATGTGTGCACTTTACCTCTGTGATTGCCCAGGGACAGTTTGGCCCTCTCTTTTCACCTCCCTTGTCACCTGCTTCAGCATTGCATACAACAGCATGATAGCTGTTAGAGCTACTTGACAATAGTCAGTCAGGGACCTTGCAGCTGATCTCTTGGGATGAGGATGTAGCTGATTTACTGGGATGATTATCAGCTCATTTCCTGGATGGTGGTGAAGGATTAAAAAAAATCATTCTTTCATTCATCTTCTTGGCCGCTTATTCCTTTTCAGGGTCACGGGGGAGCCGGTGACTGGCTGGCCACATAGGGCGCAAGGCAGGAACAACCTTAGACAGGGCACCAATCCATCGTAGGGCACACACACTCACACACTTGCGCACACACTCACACTCTAGGGCCACTAACGTGCATGTCTTTGGACTGTGGGAGGAAACCCGGAGTACCCGAAGTAAACCCACGGGGAAGACATGCAGACTCCACACAGAAAGGACCCAGACCGCCCCGAACCCGGGACCTTCTTGCTGTGAGGCGACAGTGCTACTCACCGAGCCACCGTGTCGCCTTGATTTAAGAAATTTATTGTAGAAATGTATATAACAGAATTTGTTATTAAATGTATTTGTACCTGGTTGGCACATACTTTCAGTACCTGACCGGGCACTTCATCTTGGACTGCTGCTTTGGTAGCATAGATCTTTCTCAGTGTGGTTGTTGTTTTTGCATTGTTTTTGCATTGTTTTTGCAATGCATTGTTTATATCTGCACTTTGCACACCCAATGCTTCTCTTGAATGTCACCGATGTTTCACCATAAGCATGTCTAATTGTCCCTTCAAGAGTTATATTCTCAAGAAGTTATATCATCTATACAGTAGGTGGCATTTTCACACTCCTGTGGGTTAGACAGGGAGAAATAGCTTCAAGCTCCGAACCTGTCCAGTTCAGAAATAAAATGCTCCCGGCTAGAGTAAGACACTAAAGAATGTAATTGACACACATGCATGGAATAACAACTTTTAAACTTTTTACTTAAATAAAATACCATTTGATTTCCTGTATAAATTGTAATGGTCCCCACACAGGCAGGAGTCAAGAGCAGACTGTTAGTATAATGCAGTAATAAAGGTTTATTAAAGGGCAGATCAGCTTCATACAAAACAACGAAAGAGCTGTCCAAAAACAAAAGGCACAGAGCATGGGCCCACACTCAGAAGATCCAAAAACGCGTGGCAGGGATAGGGCAGGATCACACCACGCTCTGGTACAGGCTCTGAGGGAAAACACAAACAAAAACACAGCTGAAAGCCAAGCAGGAAACTAGACTTGGAAACTGAAACTGAAAGTGAGAAAAACAAATGAGGATACTTAACTGGGGAAATCAGGTGAGAGATTTGTCATTACAGCAGGCATGGGGTATGTTACAACTGGTGTGAAGACAATCTGAGGAGTGCTGAATGGGCTTCCTTTATACTCCTCAGCGGGGCTTAATGAGCAATCAAACATGGAAGCCAGCAGGTGCGCCTGATTTGCAGGGCCCTGTGGGTGATGTAGTCTGGGCTTGTAGTCCTTCCACAAGGTCTTTTGGGCACCCTCTGGTGATCGTGGCCATGACATAAATGTTTTGTAGTATTTTGGTGTAATGGTGATGTGTGTAGGCTTTCACAAAGTTTAGGAGTGTGTTTATGGGAAATGTTGACCACTCTTCCAGAAGCACATTTGTGAGGTCAGACACTGATGTTGGATGAGAAGGCATGTCTCTCAGTCTCTGTTCTAATTCATCCCTAAGGTGTTCTATCAGGTTGAGGTCAGGACAAGTACCATTCACCTGGCAACCACCAAACCCAGACTCATCCATCAGACTGCCAGATGGGGAAGCATGACTCATCACTTCAGAGAACTCCACTGCTCTAGAGTCCAGTGGCCGTGTGCTTTAGACTACTGCATCCGATGCTTTGCATTGCACTTGGTGATGTAAGGCTTGGATGCAGCTGCTCGGCCATGGAAACCTATTCCATGAAGCTCTCTATACATTGTTGTTGAGCTAATCTGAAGGCTACATGAAGTTTGGAGGTCTGTAGTGATTGACTCTGCAGAAAGTTGGTGACCTCAGTGCACTATGCACCTCAGCATCCACTGACCCTGCTCTGTCATTTTAATTGGCCTACCACTTTGTGGCTGAGTTGCTGTTGTTCCCAATCTCTTCGACTTTCTTATAATACCACTGTCAGTTGTCTGTGGAATAATTAGTAGTGAGGAAATTTCAAGACTGCACAGGTGGCATGTTGTCAACTTAAATTGACATTTTAGTAGCATTTAATAGGAAAGACGCTGCCTGGGCAGCAGACAGAGCATACTGATCAGATTAGAAGCCAAAGGAACAAATTACCTCAGGCTGCAAACCCTACCCTGTGATCTCTCTATGAAAATGAAATCACTAAATAGATGCCGAAGCGTTTTCAAAAATGACGCTGCCTGGGCAGCAGTGAGAGTGTAGTGCTCAGATTAGAAGGCAGGGTAAGAGATAGGAAAACATTCCCCACTAGATTACCAGAGAACTACACCTCGATCTCCCCTCTACAATAAAGAGACCGATTACCTCACACTGTTAGCATTAGGTAAAAATGGTCAGAAGGATGTGACAAGAAGCTGGTCCAAGGTGCTCTTTAAATAGGCCAAGAGACAGGTATTTCCTGTCAGTCCAAATTGCCCCAAGGTCTGCTGGGGAGTGGAGTACTCTTGACGGGAGGACTATGCTGCCGCCACCCCCTGGTGTCGGACTGCGGTACAGTGTGCCTCCTTACAGTAACATAGTTTAGCCATGGCTTTTGGTTAGGAAAGACCTTCATTATTCTCATTATAATTCTGTGGTATTCTTTTCTGTGTATCCTGCATATAACCTAGGGCTGAAACAGGACCTCCAGGTCTGTTCCATCTACAAACCTAACCTGTACTCGGATAATTAGTTTTTCCAAAATGTTTGTGAATCGGGTGGGAATTATTAGCATAATTTGGCCTACAAAGACATTTTAACATTTTAAAACACACACACACACAGGTACACAATATGTATATTTATTATTTACCAAGATAAACAATTCTTTTGCTAAAGCTGTTACACAATTCATTTTTTGTTTTGCACACCCACACACAATCCTCACAGAAATCATTTAGGAAACACAAACTTTTTTGGAGCCTTCCAAATCTCAACTTATATCATCCATCAGCCATATCAACCAACCTGTGGTTTGAAAAAAAGAGAGAAGCCCAAATTCCATAGAACAAATATAAGAATAGGCAGGAGATTAAAATTCACTTTCTTTAACCCTCTATCACTTATAATGTTGATGATTCTAAAATTAGTGTTTGGCAGAACAAAGACAAATCTTTGTGAGCAAAGCATGAATAATGAACACTTTAATGCCATTTTGAACCATTGAAGTCTCATTCATTGTGAATGTCTGCCTTGTGTTCAGTGTTCTTATAGACAATTAATAAATGAATGAATGAATTAATGAATTAATTAATTAATTAACATATTGATTTGCTTACCTGTTTAGGTAACAAAGCATGTTCACAAAAAAATGAAAAGAAATGTGACTGTCAGGGACAGTCTTTACTCTCTCACTCTCTCACATTCTAAGCTTCTTCTTCCCTTACTACTATGTCACAGGAGCTGCAGCAGCCTTTCCCAGTGCTCAAAGTGCAACCTCCAATTCACCTGACTTATGTGTCTTTGGACTGCAGGAGGAAACCAACATAGACACGTTCAGAACTGCACTTCAAACTGCATGCAGAAAGGACACTTCCCAGCTGTCAAACCTAAGTCCTTCTTTCTGTGAGGTAAAAGCACTACCCACATTACCACCATGCCACCTGACAGCATTCATCTTTAGTTAATTAAAAATGTCCCCATGAAAGGGAGAACATTTCAGGTGAATAGGGGTATTAAAATAATAAAACAACAAAAATGCCACTTTAGTTAATCAAAACTGCTATGCACATATCACCTAAAAACTCAACTTTAAATAAAAAAACAGTCAACACACATGCACACACACACACACACACACACACACGATTTGCCACCACACCTACCTATGCCCATATTGAACACTTCAAATAATCCAATTTTTGGTATGTTCTTTGGAAGTCTACCTGAAATTCCACTAATGACATTACTAAGAGTTGTGTTTGTGTACACAGTTTTCCAGCGTTCAGGTCAAGTGAAAACTTTTTTGTTGTCTTTTCATAAAATGGAAGTATAAGAAACCCTGTGACTATTAACTTCTCTTCACTATTTTCCAACCAGGACTATCTGTATCTGTGTATAGTGTATGCCAATCTATTTCTTCATTTATAGTAAAGACTACACCCTTTAACATATCTACTTAAGGAACATACTGTGCAAATGTGTGTTAATTTATTAAAGGCATAGATCAGTGCACATAGAACTCTAACCATAAAAAGCTGACAATTTAAAGATGCTTGGGGAGAATACTTATGTAAGAATGTTGTTTTGCTGTTTATTGACTACAGATCAGCATTCAGCACAGTAAATCCACACAGACTAGCTGAAAAGCTCCTCACCCTTGGACTGACATCCTCCTTCTGTAACTGAACTTCCTAATGCACAGAGCCCAGTCAGTCAGTTGGTACCTGCACATCCAACACAAGGACTTTAAGAACAGGGCTGTGTGCTGAGCCCCCTGCAGTACATTTTCTTCACATATGGCTGTGTCCTGCCAGAACAACACCAGCATCATCAAGTTTTTTTGATGTTTGTGATGGCCCACTAAGGTCCCCACATAGAAGTACAAATATGAAACAGAGCTCATCACCATTTTAGCAATAGCCTGAATTCATTGTGTTCTTTATTAAGGTTAATAATAAAGGAAATATGTTAAAATATTTACATTTCTTAAAATATATCAAGGGGGTGGCACGGTGGTGCAGTGGATAGCGCTGTTGCCTCACAGCAAGAAGGACCCGGGTTCGATCCCCGGGTGGAGCGACCTGGGAAATTTCT
>JANCOA010236698.1:0-10476 GCA_024363135.1 Leptodoras oyakawai | reverse complement strand
AGTATTACAATCGAAAATGGCACCACACTTTTCTTTGCTGTTAAGTCAATGGACCAACAGGCAGCAAAGTCTGAGATTTCAAACATTGCTCGAGCAACAAATTATGTCCCAAGTCCCAGACCCCCAGCCATTTCAAATCCTGGCCTGAATCTAACTGCTATCATCGTCTCAGTCTGTGTGGTAACCTTAGTGGTATGTGTTATAATTGGGATCACCACATGGGCAGTGAAACGAAAAAGGCATTATTGATCTGTCATTAACAGAACAAAAAAATACACCAACACTTTTCATCTGTGTCACTTATAATAAAGCATCAGATTCACCACACATTTAATTACAGTATGAACAAAGACAGAGTTTGAAAATGATTAATGCATGTGTTTCTAATCCTTAAACTGTAAACCTTCTGTCTTTTTTGTCTTCAAATGGACTACTTAATGTTCTATGTTGCTTAACTGATTATATCTCATATACCTGTTGTGCAGACTAGTAGACATGCTCATAGTTTATTATATTGTACAACAATGAAATTGATCAAATAAATTTAATCTAAATAAATATTCTCAAGCAGTAAAACACTGTAAATTCCTATTACTTAATTTTTAATAAAATATTTGATCCTGTTGTAAACCAGTGGTCATCTTTTCCCTTTTTTATACTCTGAGAAAATACATGATGATATTTTTTCTCAAAATAAAGATTCACAGCACTGGAGTTGATGCAAATGCAGTTCATATTTAAAAAGAAGTGGCAAACGCTGAAGTATCTCACAGGAGCCATTGTACTGGGGATCCAACTTTTTGCACCATCAAGTGTTCCCATGGTGTACCATGGAGTGTCGGACAAGCAGACCTGGCCGTCTGGCTGGTGATCAAATGTATCACTTCTGCAATGATCTGATTCTTTGTTCTGCATGTTCTTGGCTTTGGTGGGCCTGCTCTCAAACTTGCTCACTTTGGGAGAACAAATGTTCAACTACAGGGGCTTCTCTGATAATGGCATTTCTAGGGAACAGTGGAGGCTGGTACCCAAGGAAACACCGGAAAGGCATGAGTTTAGGGCATTTTCAGCTCATGAGAGGAACTGATTCTTGGTACAACATGTATGCAGGAACTGCCTGATTAGTTGGTTAACATCATATATCTGCCTATTAGCTTGGGGTACGCAGAAGTGAAACTCACTGTGAACACAGCTAATTTCTACATAAAGTTGTCCTGAACTAGGACCAAGTGCTATGTGTGACCAGGGATGCTGCGGAAACTTATATCTGTAGCCATATGAGGCCACTAAAAAGTATTTATTGTGAAGGGTTCTGACTTCTGAGGTGACCTGTGGCTAGAGTGCATTGACACATAATCTTATCCCTCAAGGAGACCAGTACATAGACCTTGTAAATGAGGCTGGTGGCATGATATTGGGGGTCTTTCTGATCTCACAGTGAATATCCCACTCGATAGCCCTGACAAAGCAGGGAGGGAGCACAATGGTCTTGTCACTACGGTTCCTGGGTTCAGAGGGATATAGTTGAGACAGAATATTTGGCATATTTTGAATGAGTATGGTAAGATATTGTGAATTATACTCTGGTGACGAACAATGCCCAGCAGGTCTGACATATAGTTTTGCAAAGCCCAAATATCTTTGGCAGAATTCTGGTGGCATTTTTGACCACTGTTCTTGGTAGAATTTGTCAATTTCAGTTAAATCTGTTGGTTTCCTGGCACAGACCCAACTTGTAAGTTCAAGGAGCTGAATGCAGATCTGAGAAAGATGATAATACATTTACACAAGTCAGGAGTGTTGCTTAGGGCCATTTATAAACAACTCCAGATTCCAACAATTGTGTGTAATTGGGATGTGTAGCCATTTTGTGCAATTGTGTGTTATTGGGAGGTGTTGCCACTTTGCCAAGGTCTGGAAGAACACTCTAAGCTGTCACACTTAGCTGAGAAGAAATTGGTTTGTATGGTCAGGAATAGCCTAAAAACCTCCACAGCACAGGTCTACTATGAACTAGAAGCTGGAACACCTGTCACTATATACAGCCAAGCAAATTTTTACATTACCATGGATTAAGAGGCTGTTGTTCAAGAAAGAAGCCCCTTCAAGCTCAACTATCATTTGCAGCTGACCTCATGGCCTTCTGGAGGAAAGATTAACATCATTGCAACTCAATACAACATTGTTCTGACTGATCACTTTGATCCTACAATGAACCTTTCTATCCCGACAGGCGTGGTCACTTCCAGGATGACTCACACAAGCACATGTCCAGAGGCACACTGAAGCTGTTCTGGTGGATTGTGCCCCAGGCCAGTACCTTACTAACATACTTTACATTGTTTTTTCCTTTAATTTATCACCTACCTAAATTTTTCCCACAAGTTATCACTGAAAGTTGTATTAGGCCACATTATATCCTTAAGGTAATTGATCCCCACAGGAGACAGGAAGCAGGAGTCAAGGGCAGACACATTACTATAACACAAGTTAATTTTTATTATAACAGAGTTCATGGGATTCCTTTATACTCCTCAGCACAGCTTAATGAGCAATCAAATATGGCCACCAGCATGTGCGCCCGATTTGCAGGGCCTTGTGGGAGATGTAGTCTGAGCTCATAGTCTTCCCACAGGGTGTTTTGGGCACCTTCTGGTGGTCATGACCATGACAGAGCCCCATCTCCGGGAGCTTGGGCCTTCCCAGCTTGCATGGACCAGGCTTGTGGGGGTGTCTGGCGTGGAAGTCCTGGGTAAGTATTGGGTCAAGAAAGTCATCGGCTGGAACCCAGGAGCTCTCTTCAGGCCCATATCCTTCCCACAACACCAGGTACTGGAGCCCTCCTGCTCGGGAGGCAGGGTTGTGACCTCCTTTTGGTTCAGGGGGCCAGACTGGGCTGGCTTGAGGGTGCTGACGTGAAACATGGGGTGGATACGGCTGTGGCATGGCATTTGGATCCTGAAAGACCTGTCATTAATCTTTTCCAATACTGGAAATGGGCCAATAGTCGAGACCCACACGCAGTCTCCTGGCTTATAGTCAGCTGTGGGTTCTAATCCTTTGTCAGCTGCTTTCTTCATTTGGGTGATGGCCTTGGGTAGCTGCTGGTGCACCTGTGCCCAGACATTCTCACTCCGCTCCTCTCGCTTCAATGGCGGGGCTCTCTGTGGGTGAGGCATTCCAAGGGTAGAGTGGCGGTTGGTGGCACAAGATGACCTCAAATGGTGTGAGGCGGCTGTAGGAGTGCTGTATGGAATTCTGGGCACACTCAGCCCAGGGGAGTTACCAAAACCATTACTGTGGCTGGTGCTGACAGTAGAGCCTGAGTAACCTGTTTAGTTCTTGGTTGACTCGTTCAGCCTGACCATTTGCTCCATACCCTTGAGACGAACTGGGCCCTCTATCACTGACGATGTCCTCTGGGAGGACATAAAAGAGAGTCTCTCTCTAAAAGAGGACTTGGTGGAAGAGAGTCTCTGCCATCTCCATCGCTGTGGGCAGACCTGTGAGAGGGACAAACCTCACTCCCTTTAAAAAAGTCAACCAGTACTAATATAGCCATCTGGCCCTGCTATATGGGACCATGGCCTTTCTGGGATGGGCAGTGGGTGAAGTTTACCTGCTAGACATACACTATATTGCCAAAAGTATTCACCCATACAAATCATTGAATTCAGGTATTCCAATCAATTCCATGACCACAAGAAGCAGTGGAGACTTGTTCTCTGAAGTGACGCTTCTCCATCTAATGGACGAGTCTGGGTTTGGCGGTTGCCAGGAGAATGGTACTTGTCTGACTGCATTGTGCCGAGTGTAAAGTTTGGTGGAGGGGCATTATGGTGTTTGGTTGTGTTTCAGGAGTCGGGCTCGGCCCCTTATTTCCAGTGAAAGGAACTCTTAATGCTTCAGCATACCAAGAGATTTTGGACAATTTCATGCTCCCAACTTTGTGGAAACAGTTTGGGGATGGCCCCTTCCTGTTCCAACATGACTTCACACCAGTGCACAAAGCAACGCCCATAAAGACATGGATGAGTGAGTTTGGTGTGGAAGATAGATAGAACACCTTTTGGATTAATTAGAGTGGAGACTGTGAGCCAGGCCTTCTCGTCCAACATCAGTGTCTGACCTCACAAATGTGCTTCTGGAAGAATGGTCAGAAATTCCCATGAACACACTTGTGGAATCTTGTGGAAAGCTTTGCCAGAAGAGTTGAAGCTGTTATAGTTGCAAAGGGCCAACATCATATTAAACCCTATGGATTTAGAATGGGATGTCACTCAAGTGCATGTAGAAGGAAGGTGAGTGAGTCAGTATATTTATACTATTGATGAAAGTACACACAGTGGCCCACAAAATGGCAAATCATTCTAAGTGGACACAAAGTTTCTTGAAGTGAAGAGGCCATGTATTTCTATAAGTGAAAGGACTCGCCCCAGTTTAGAGTACTTTAACCTTTAGATGACTGTGCCACTGAAAAACGCAATAGTTCTTTTATGGACTGCACCATGGCAGACAAATAATAAATAGGACAGTAGAGGAAGTACAATGTACAAAAAATAAGAGTGAGACAAGCTATAAAACCTTTCAACTGCTAAAATGGCATCCATATAAAAGTTAAAGATAAGACTTTATCTAGGTGTTGGCTGCTTATGTGTAATTTTGCAGTGATTTTATTGGTAAATGTTATACTAGAAACAGAGTTGTTCAGAATGATTTATGCACACATATGGTTTAAATGTGAACAGCATGAACAGTGGCATTTCCATTGAAATTCAAGGAAATTACAGTGATTAATTCTTCCTTGCGGGTCATTAGAGTGTTCCAAATCATAATATTAGTTATAAGACATTTTCTCAGTTGTAGGAAAAGGTGTTGCCTGGTTACAACAGTCAGACAGGATAAAAATGGGTACACTGATATTGTTATACATAGCTATCAGCCCTGCTGAACCAGACAATGAAGAACTTCATCTTCTGAATCAAATCAAGATATTTATTCATTTAATTTCTAATATCTTTAGAAACCAATACATTTCATTGGTCATATGATATACTGTATAACTTAGGGTTAGGGTTCTGATGCTGTTTGCATGTTTATCCCTTCTACAGGTTTTAATAATAATCTTTAGGAGTGTCATGTTGTTTATCAAACTCTATGAGTTCAATATTTCTAAATGGTTTATTTATATTTGGATAGTAATATCTTCAGTAATATCAGAGTGAATATGCAGTTAGAGTTAGAACATGCAATGAATGTTAGAATTGTCCATACATCACAATACACTTAGGCATATATAAAGTTTCTTCCTTGCAGAATACTAGTTTTAAGCCTACAGACAGGTAAACATGACAAATTAAAGGAAAAAATGATATTCTGTTATTTAATGAGGAGATTTGGTTATTCATTTTGTCCTTTGTACTTTTAGAGTGAAAGTCACAAGAACTTAATACAAAACTCTTCTAACTGATCAGATATTTTCTAAAATGTTTCTCATGGCAGTAGTTGAAAGCAGGATGAAAATCATATGGCTTGGACTTTACACTCAACAGATCGTAACCCAGCTGAACACCTATGGAAGAGTTTGGAGTGCCATGTTAGACAGCACTCTACCATCATCATCATCATCATCATCATCCTCATCATCCAAATACAAACTGAGGGAATATTTCTTTCAGAAGAGTAGAGTTCAATGTGTAGAAGTGACCCAAGATGCACTGAGGCTTGGGTTGGTCCCGCACCATATTAAGGAATTTTAATTTACTTTAATTTGCATTTTAAGAGATACGTATATTTTAGCAAAAATACCTAATTGTTAAAAATATCTAATTGCTATCTTTATTGATAATTAATTAGTGGCAAACAATAAGGATGGAAAATGTACAGTTTATAAATTCCATTTTTAGCCAATAACCCATGCAGAAATTATTGATGCATTTCAGAATGTAATTCTTCTGAATCATTTTACTGATGATAAGTAATTTCCCAGATGTGGGACTATTAAATGCTTATCATTCTGTTCTTACATTTATGTCATTTGGCAGACACCCTTATCCAGAGTGACTTACATTTATCTCATTTATACCCCTGAGCAGTTGAGGGTTAAGGGCCTTGCTTAAGGACAGTGGCAGCTTGCAGGTGGTGGAATTGAACTCATGACCTTCTGATCAGTAGTCCAATGTCTTACCCACTGGTCTTGAGATGGACTCCAGTTGAGTTCACTTCCTTGACACTTTAAATTACAGCCCATTATTACAGGATGAGTATCTCTTAAGTTGTGAAAACAAAAAGTAAAGAGTACTTATGGGGTGGATATTTTGCACACTGTTTAGACTATGTCCCGAGGTATTATACGTATGAAGCTGAACAAACAAGCTAATGATAAAAAGGATGTTTCTTATCTGCTCACAAATGGACAGCAGGGAATACGCAACAGCATTGTCTGTCCCTTTTTCCTGCTTCCTCAAGTCATCAGCCTTACCGTCAGGTCACCGTTTTCACACGCGTTAGGTGGAAAGTACAGGGTACAAAGCTATACTTACAAGTGTAGATAGCACTAATCTACACTTCAATTAACATCCCTCATAGACATATATTATGACATACTATGGTGTTACTGGACAATAGTGAGCTGCAGTTCACTTTACAGACTGTGTAGCCTATATTACCTGGCACATAGTAACAGGAGAGTAGAGGGTATACTGTAAGCACATGCTGCCTGTATTTAAGAAATTTACTGGAAAATGGAAGGAACTAGGTCACTTTTCAATATATAGAACAGTTTATTTTATAACTTTCTAGCCATTCATGTGGGTGCAGTAGGAGTATGGTAATTGGAGATTAAGTAATCTTTATGACATAAGAGAAATACTGATAAGGATCGAAATTGTTTACATGATGCTGATCAAATTGGTGCAATGAGAGCACGGAGCACGTGGCCCAAATGCACGCAATGTATTGATAAACCATGGCAGGTAAAACAGGTCAGCATTTACAAATGTATCATTACATAACATCTTATCTCAGTGTTTTTAAGCATTCAATATTACAACACTATCACTCTTAGTCTTGGAAGCATGGAAAAGGGTGTTTATATACATCATATAGCTCACCAGGTGGAGCTATATAGGAAAGGAACATGAACAGAAGGAACAAGACCAAGAGACTGTCAGAAAACTTAATCAAATACAAATGGTGGATAACAAGAAAAAGGAGAAGAGGCTCCTAAGCCCCAAACTGTTAGAGAGATGATGACATTTCTTGGTATTGATGGGTAGAGGATTATGCTAGTTTAATGGAGCCTTTGAGAGCTATGATTAAAGGTACTGGGAATGCTCAACTTCATTGTAATCTTACCTGGACATAGGATGGCCTTTTGGCATTTGAGGCAATCAAACAGAGCATTGGTGCATCCAGTTAATTCTAATAATTTTTTTGCTGTACGTGTCTACTTCTACTGGCGGTAAATATGCATGTGCAGTTCTTTGTCATCCAACAGGTACAGAATCAAGTCCTCAACCAATTTCTTTTAACCAATTATTCTACTGCTTATTCAGAAGCAGAGCTAGGGCTACCACTGCGTTAAAGAGCATTGGTGGGAGTTTCTTTAATGTATGATAAGGCATCATCTGTCACAAGGGGTTATCTGGTGACAATTCTTACTCACCATAGTCTTAGGAATCTTTTCTATGGTAAATATACATTGACTATACCTGGACTAAAAGAGTATCATAAGCTCTTAGGGCAGGAAGATGTTACCTTAGAGCTGAGAATTTGCTAACTCCAGAGGATAGTGAACCGCATGATTGCGTTCAAGAAGCAGAAAAAGACTTTGCCAAGTTTTTGTTTAGAGAGGTCATAAGCAGGTCGGGACTTCCAGATTGGATATCTTCAGATAATGGGAAAGAGTTTGTGGATAAGACAATTAAGATTAAAAGAGGGAAATGGAATGATATATGATATATGAAGTATGATATTGTGAATTTACTTTTTACTTATAAGGTATTAATCTGTATTTGATGTTTTGCTTTTCATTGGTTGTTTTTGCAAAATATACTGTTGGTGGTTCTTTTTCTTCCATTTTAGAAGACTGCTGTAAGGGTGGTTGTGCTGAAGGGGTTCAGATACTTAAAACAGACAATAAAAGGGGACAACCCGAATGGACTGGAGAATGATAAACTGTCCAGAATCAATGCATCATTGATACTACATAGAGAAGTCGACGCTGTGGAGGTCTTATATATTCAGTATATCTGTATAAGTATTCGATTTTGTTCTATTATATTATAATGTGTGATATTCTCTTTGTTGTAACTGTTTGAGGAATGATATCTTCTGTTATTAAGTAAGTACATTGGGGCCTCAGGTTTTTTTGGTTTATGGATATGAGCAATAGGCAGGGATACGTCCGTTGAAGGACCGATGGGTCGACCAGCAGAAAGTGGATATTTGTTTTATTTTATTTTCTGAGGTTACATACAGTATGTATTTGCTTAAGTTATATCCCTAAAAGATTTGTTAAAATTCCACTGTTAAATTGGTTTAGAGTACCTTATGTGGTCGCCTAAGCCAGGGGGACCATGGGAGAATTTTTCCTGTCTAGATTGTTTGATGGACTTCTGTAGGCCTCTGGAACAGTGTGTCTTGTGTGATTGTGTGAGTCCAACATATAGAATTGTTTAAGTAAGGTTGTAGGTGTGCAATGTGACAGGCTCTTCTGTAGAAGAGAAAGCACAATAAGGTTGGGGCCCCACGTTCTGTTTACCTAAATTCTATACATTAGGTCATTTTCCACATGTTATTCTTCATGTGCTATGCTGTATAAGCTCTCTGGATTGAGCACCTGGGACGAGATCTGAATCAGCTCGAGATTCCTCCAGACATGCATTTTTGTCTGATATAATACTGGTCTGTTTGTAAAAAACGTTTATAATACAATAAGACGGTATCAGCAGAGTTCATCCTGTTTGTACTGCTATGGAAAATACATGACACTACCTCATCATATTGCAACCATTTGGACAATGCATATTTATACTACATTATTTGCACTATCTCTGTTTCCATGCCTTATCCAAGTGCCTTCTTTTATTATATAAATAAAGATTGCTACCTCATCATATCAAACTTGTCTTCAATTTTGTATTTTGTTCTTATCTTGCTTTTTTGAGAGTTACCAAAAAAGTTTCACTGTATATCTACAATTCCAAATATAGTGTCCTACCTTATCTCTGCAGACATCCGACCATCACACCCATGTTTGACCATGCCATTCAACATGCCCACGTCATGCCCGAGTCAACAATTATCCACACTCTGGCTGTAGAATTCATCCACTTTCAGAAAAGATAAATTTTTCATTTTTCACCATAATCTCCCTGCCTTTCAATACACTTTGTCCACCTGACAACAGGCTTTCATATTCCCTCCTGTAAAATGTTTTAGGCTGAGCTGCGAGCCACAAACGCACTGCTGTCTTCACCTCTCCATCAGACTTGATTTTTCATCCTCGTAGGGCATCTTTCAGGGGACCAAAAAGGTGATAGTCTGATGGGGTACTATAACATCAAGACTATGGGGAGGATGCTTTAACACCTCAAAATGAAGTGTTTGGAGAGTGTCGACATTATGGGTAGTGGTGTGCGGATGTGGATTTGTTTTGTCCAAGTTTTAGGCTTCGGCTCTTCAGGGAGCATCTCACTGTAACCAGCACTGTGTGTGTTTGTTTTTTTGCTGATAAAGTTCCAATACTGGTCCTTGAGAATCCCAGGAAACTGTAAGCATCAATTTTCCAGCTGATGCTGGGCACTTGAACTTTTTCTTGGTCAACTGTTGAGGATGTTTCCATTCAATACTTGTTTACTCTCAGCTCGAGAGTACAGTGGGAGTTGAATATAAGCAGATCGCAAATAATTTTTGACTCACCCTTGTATAATAAGCTTCATTCTTCTGGGAAAGGACATTCTGAGACATTCTGAGACGTTCTTAGACATTCTGACACATTCTGTACAACTGCTGAATTACAGGTGCTTCAGAATTTGATATTCGAGGCATGGACCCCACAAAACCTCTGAACATGTGATGAGATACGTATCTCGAAGATTCTTTCCTGTAAGCCCTGTAAGTTGTAAGTTGGCTCCTTCATGGATCACAGAGGCCTTGTGTCCATGAATTGGAAGACCTGATTGGAATTTCAAAAGAAATACAGAGATAAGCAACAAATATGCTGATGAATTGCAATTAATCTCTACCAAATCAAATAATCAAACTAGCCTGCATTTGGGTAGTGCTTTTATATTTGTATTCAACCCACACTAGCTACAGGGGTTAGACAATGAAACTGAAACACCTGCCATTTTAGACCACAATAATGTATTAGTATGGTGTAGGGCTCCTTTCCATTTGCAGCCAATACAGCGTCAATTGGTCTTGGGAATGACATCTACAAGTCCTGCACAGTGGTCAGAGGGATTTGAA
>JANCOA010233623.1:0-10495 GCA_024363135.1 Leptodoras oyakawai | reverse complement strand
TATGAGCCCTACGATGGATTAGTGCCCTGTCTAGGGTTGGTTCCTGCCCTTGCGCTCAGAGTTGCCAGCTGGGCACCGGCTCCCCCTGTGACCCCGTAACTGGGAATAAGCGGTACAGAAAATGACTGACTGACTGACTGACCCCTACTGTGGCACAAATGCCTGTTCCTGTCTGACAGAAGTGGAACCTAATGTTGTTTTCTGCTGTTGAAGTCCTTCTGCTTCAGGGTCTGCAGTGTTGTGGGATGCTTTTCTGCTTACCCCCTTTGCAAAGAGTGAATATGTGTGTTACCATAGCCTTCATGCCAACCTGAAAAGTTTAGAGTTTAGAGTGAGTGCAGTTTAGAGTTTAGAGTGAGTGCAGAACCACTGTGCCCCACCTGCCACATATACCGGTAATCTTACAATTCAAATATCCTGCAAATTTAAATATTCTATCTGCTTTACTAAAAGCATATGAATATTTACTGTATTTCAAGAGATGTACTTTTTATATGCTATCATGTCTATCATGAAAAAGTATTTGCCCCTTTCTATTTTTGCACAACTGGATATTTCAGATCATCAAACTACTTTTAATATAAGACCAAGATTAAACCAAGTAAACACAAAATGCTGTTTTTAAATTATGATTTCATTTATTGAAAAATGTTGTTTAGCCATACCTGGCCCTATGTGAAAAGTAATTGCTCTCTTAGCTACTAAATCAACCAGTTAAAGAAAGCTTGCAACAATGGTAAACTTTCCAATGAAGGTTTTGGTGTGGCTAAGACAAGTCCTGACTTGAATCCCATTGTGATGCTGTGGCAGTACATTAAACGGTCAGTTCATGCTTACAAACCATCCAAAATAGCCAAATTAAAATACTTCTGCAAAGAAGAGTGGGCCAAAAAATCCTTCACAGTGATGTAAAAGACTCATCACAAGTTATCACAAATGTTTTATTGCAGTTGTTACTGTAAAAGGTGGCACAACCAGTTATTAGGTTTAGAGGGCAGTTATTTTTTCATATAGGTGATATAGGTTTGAATAAATCTTTATCTTCAATAAAAGGAATGATCCTTTAAAAACAGAATTTTGTGTTTATTCATGTTGTCTTTATCTAATATCAAAATTAGTTGGATGATCCGAAACATTTAAATGTGACAGCAAAAAAATAGAAGAAATTTGGAAGGGGACAAATACTTTTTCATAGCACTGTGCAAGTTCTGAGAATGGCATCAGGGGACTCAAGGAGACAGGAGCTAGCAGGTTTCTATAGTACGGGGTTACAGATGTCTCTTATGCTTTTCTTAGTCTTTTTTTGTTGTAGCATGTGGGGTGGGACCACAGTATAAATGCTCCACCTCCCCCAACATATTTTAATAACAGACAGAATAATGAGAAACACTTGCAAAATTAGATGTGGCTTGTACAGTGTGTAATCACTGTTGTGTGTATACAGTTATAAAGATTGTTAATACAGGTGGACAACCTATGATCAGTGAGTGAAGTGGATTTAAAGTGATACTTCATTAAACAAGGATGCCTCATTTGGCAAATATGTTTTTGACTTCTTTTCTCTTTGTTTCCTTTCCTTGCACCCTTTTGGAAGCAAGGAAGTGAAGCAAGGAAAGGAAATGAGGAGATTCTCTTTGAGAAATGAGAAGCATGCAAGTTTGTTTCATCTCAGGTGATGTAGGCTCTCTTCGTCACTCTACCACTGTTTTCCAGCAGGGAGAGCCATTGCTCCTGGAAGCAGCTGTGCATGGGCCTATGCATCGTCCATTACGATTCTGTGCAATCTGTGTACTCTAACATTATTAACATTTCTTACTATCTTTTCTGTTGCAACTTCTCATTTCTAATTGCTCATGTCATAGGTGCCTGATGGATAGCATGTTGCTGTACTCATCATCATCAAGTTTTATAACAGGCCAAAGCAGAATATCAGTGTAAAGACATTCCCAGAGGATCAGAGAAAGCAGGTGAATATTTGTTTTAATATGGTCTCAAAGCCATGTTCCCAGCACCATGTAGATGCCTCACAGTTCCACCCATATTTATATGTTGCTGGTTTTATTATTTGAAATGGAGGAAGTACACCTTTACCTACTGGTTATGCTTAGATTTACATCAGTTGCCACTTAAAAGCTGCTCCTGATTACGGTCTGTCTGCCTCTCAAAGAGAAGCTTGCTATGTTCATTGACCTTCATTTAGGTTAGTCCATTGATTTACTGCAAGTCTGAGAAGATAGACAGCCAGCAAATATTTAGGTTTGTTTGTGTTTGAGAGAGAATAACTGTATCTTCACTGGGATCAGTGTTATAATAAGAAAACACACACTGGACAGGGAAACTTGCCATAGGGACACAAATCTTTTTCAGTAATTGTTTGAGTTACATTTTGCTTGTTTGTGGATAAAAATATGCAGAAGTATAAAGTTCATCCAAAGAGTGTGTTGGTTGGCATCTACAAATAAACCCCTGATTTATTTTGAACATTTTTTGACAAGGAAGATTCTATTTTTATTATAGATTTTTCACATTTTGATTATCCTGCTTGTAAAACAAGAGACTTTTACTGCCAAAAGTTTATACTGATAAGAGTCGTTGTAGTTTAGGGTTCAAATCTCAGGTTTGCCAGAGAGCCACTGCTGTGACTTTAACCCTCAACTGCTCAGCTGTGTGTTATGATTGTATTCAACTTTCCCTGCACATGGATTTAAATAAGTGTATAATTTGTAACACCTCAGTACACAGTCCTGGGAACCTTTTCTGAGTTGTACTTACAAGTAACATAGGGAACGTTTCTTTGATCGCATTTTTTCGCTACGTTCCATGCATAGGTTTTAGCGTTCCTCTTCTTTATATGCTTAAGGAGATAACATGACAGGCTCTTCAGTTTTATAAGAATTATAGACCTTTAAAGATGACTTTGAGCCAATTTCTTTACGTACAGAACATATCCAGGTGAACAGAGTGGCAGTCTGCATCACCTGACCTGAATACTGCACGCTTATTCATAGAACAAATTTATAAGGTTATATTCAAGAGCAGCACTGGCATTTGATGTTTTCTGCTGTAAAAATGTGCACTGCCTTGACAATGGACAAAACTGAATTTGTGGTGAAATGTATTAGACTTGAGAATACTTTACATCAGTCAGTTTGTTTTTATAAGCCATCAGCAAGAGCACTTCTTCACAGCCTCTCATTTTTTCACCATATAAACAGCATATGAGAGAAAAACAAACAGCTGGCGTGCCCATGATTCCTGCAGGCCATGGAAGCAGAGCACTGTGCACACACAGACACACACACTTACACTTTGCCCCACGGTCACACATTGATAGGAAATAAGTTACGTCTCTTATTAAAACACTATCATTCTTCAAGTACCTATACCAGTAAAATGGGGTGTCGTAACATTTTTAACAGCAGGGTACCACAATACCTTTCTAGTATCAGCAGTTCACTGTATATTACACTGCATTAAACTTTGGCCCAGTTTTGTGTCCTCCACTGTTATAATGACTGATAGCTTTCCTATTAAAGATATTAAGGAATTAAATGATATTTCAGGCCTTTTTGATTCATAATGTTGCCACATAAGAAAATGGTGTCATGTAAGGCAGTTTACATTTTCCTAGAAATGCCAACAAGCTAATTCTGTACATTTTATCAAACATTATCAATAAACATGGATAGACAAACGTACAGAGCCAATCATGCCGGTCTGTTTTTACTGAAATGGTACCAAGTGCTGGATCATGTCCACTATTCCAACCTTATAGAAGAGCTTTTCATCTCACATTTTTATTTGACAATGCTTTTTTTTTATATAAATCAATTGTTCAATTTGTCTCTTCTGCTTTTAATGTTCCATTAAGGTTATTCAGCTAGTTGGCCATTGCTGGTGACGTAAACAGGAAGACTGCTGCTCACCTCGCATGCTTCTATGTTTGCTGTATTGATAACGGCTGGTATCACACAGTGTTCTTTTTAAAATGAAAAAAGCACAACTTGGAGTGAGTTCAATGCAGTGAAGCACTGCAAACAGAATAGAGCTGCAATACCAGAATGGGTTAAATCCTCCAAAGAGGTGTTGCTGTGGATGTAAATGGACACAAGGAAAGCTCCAAACCTGGAAATAGATCTGCTGGTGAGCAATGATGTGTTGTATAATGCACCAGTGTTGCACATACTAAAAGTATTAAAAATGCTAATTTGAAAGACAAGAGATAAAGTACAGGTTAAAAATTGAATTGTGTCATTTTATTTTTATTCAGAAATAACCAGTGCACTTGCTTAGATTTACATAATACAGGAACCAATTTTGTTCAATGCTTTATTCCCTGTTTATTCCCTAAATATATATTTAAAAAATCATTATTCATGATTTCTAGCTTTCACAATAACCTTTCTACAAGTTACAAATTGTTCTGGATATTTTTCATATTCCTCATCAGCAAGTAAACCTGTAGAATCCTGACTGAACTTGCTGATCTTGGTTCCAAATTCTTGCTAGAAATTATTTGAGCTCTATAAAACTGCCTTATAGTGAATATATTACCTTTTGTTTTAATCCACAACCCAAATTGTTTTATGTTATTGAAAAGATTTATTCCCAGCCGAGCACATTTGTGCATTAATCTTGCTTTGCGATGAGTCCATACTGATTTTATTGGATACTTTCTTCTTTTTTTCACTAAATTGCATAATGATTACTCTGTGTATCTTTTCTATCAGCCTTCCTGAATGTTTGCTTATTATAGTAGTATGGCAGTGACCCAGTGACATTATTTATCAGCGCTTGCCAGTGAATTCCACTGCAATAGTTTCCGAACACAAAGTGCTGATTGTAACTCATGCAGTAATGTCTGGAATTACATTTCAGTGATGAAGAGACTGTAGACCGTGTGACTGCTTTATAAAAAGAAAGTAATTGTCAAATTAATTCTTTGGCTTTTCAAAATTCTTTTGTAACATACCGTTTACACATCCCTCCTGCAAGGATTCTGTCATCAAAAAGCTCACTGAGAGCTTTATTAGGAACACCTGTACACTCATTCGTACGATTATCTACTCAGGGAATCATCTAGTGAACAGCAGCTCTGTGGACAGAAAAGCTTTATTGGTGATTTGAACTGACAGAAAGGCTACAGTAATTAAGATAACCAGTCTATACAATTTTGGGGAGCAGAATGCACAACACGTGGAACCTTGAGGCAGATGGGTTCTCATTCCTCATTCCTCGTGTCAGCCAAGAACAGAAAGATAAGGCTACAGTGGGCACAGGCTCCGTAAATCTAGACAGATATAGACTGGAAAAATGTAGCCTGAATCTTTGCTGAGGCACACAGAATGTAAGGTCAGAAGTTGGTACCAACAGCATAAATCCATGGACCCAACCCGCCAGTCCAGGATAGTGGAGGTGGTGTAATGGTGTGGGGAATGTTTTCCTGGTACACTTTGGGCGTGTTGATGCCAATCAATCATTACTTGACTGCCACAGCATATATCAGTATTATTGCTGACGATGTGCATCCCTTCATGGCCACAATTTACCATCTTCTAATGGCTACTCCCAGCATTATAATGCACCATGTCACAAGCAAAAATCTCAAACTGGTTTGACAATGATTTCAGGGTTCTTCAGTGGCCTTCCCAGTCACTGGATCTGAATCCAAAAGAACACCTGTGGGATGTGGTAGAGCAAGATATTCACGGCATGAAAATCTGATGAAGCTAATGAATCTGCAGGAATTTACTGATACAATCATGTCAACATGGAACAGAATCTCAAAGGAACATTACTAATTTCTTGTGGAATCCATGCCACAAGAAGTGAGGCTGTTTTGAGAGCAAAGGGAGGCCTTACACAGTATTAGCATAACAATTGTGAAATTACTACTTAATTTAAAAGTCCACCCTGAAGCCATTGTGTGTTTCTATTGAAACATTTGTTTGGTCTGTGTGTAGTGATTCTAGGTGTGTGTAGTTCGAGGATTTACCTATCAATGTGCCCACTGAGTACCGCTAGCTCGCCCGGGCCTTCAGCGAGCACAAAGCCAACCAACTCCCTCCTCCCCGAGAGTACGACTGTGCCATTGAGCTGCTACCCGGCGCCCGGCTTCCTCAGGCTATGCCTTATCCACTCTCGTACAAGGAGACCAAAGTTATGCAGGATTACATCCAAGAGGCGCTGCAACACGGGTTTATATGTCCTTACAAGTACCCGGTCAGCTCTAGCTTTTTCTTTGTGCCTAAGAAAGACGGTTCACTCCGCCCGTGCATAGATTACAGGGAGCTCAACAAGGCGAGCCGGAAGTACACCTACCCGATTCCACTCGTCCCTTCAGCTCTGGAACAACTGCGCAGCGCCAAGGTGTTTTCTAAGCTGGATTTACGCAACCCCTACAATCTGGTGCAGATAAAGGAGGGTGATGTGTGGACCGCCTTCAGCACCACTTTCGGTCACTATGAGTATCCTGTCATGCCCTTCGGCCTTACCAACGCTCCGCCGGTTTTCCAGTGCTTGGTGAATGATGTCCTCAGAAACTACCTGGGCAAATGTGTGATTGTTTACTTGGACGACATCCTTATGTACTCTCCGGACCTCCAGACCCACATCACCGATACCACTGCGGTTATCCATACCCTGATGCACAACGGACTTTATATAAAGGCAGAAAAGTGCGAATTCCACCGGGAGTCCATTGGTTTCCTGGGGTACATTATCGATGTCGATGGGATCGAGATGGACCCCTCTAAAGTGGATGACATTTTAAAATGGAGCACCCCTCACACCATTAAGGAGTTACAAAGCTTCCTGGGGTTCACAAATTTTTTCAGGCGATTCATTAGGTCCTTTAGTCAGGTGGCACTGCCATTAATGGCACTCCTCCGTGATAAGCCCAAAAACCTTAAGTGGAATGACGTCCGGTCCTAGTGATAACGGACCACCACAATCTCGAATACCTTAAGGGAGCCTGCAGATTAAACACCCAGCAGGCGAGGTGGTCCCTCTTTTTCAACTAGTTTGACTTCCTTGTCACCTATCGTCCGGGTATAGACAACGTTAAGGCGGACACCCTATCCCGTGTCTTCGATAGCTCCGATGAGTCCCCGGAGCTACCTTCTTCTGCAATGCTCTGTCCTGGGAGATCGATGAGCTCATTACCAGAACCAATGCCAGTGCTCTCCCGCCCGATGAGCTTCCCATACCTCAAGGGAGGATTTTCGTCCCTGATAGCCTCACCAGGGACCTCGTCATGTCGGCTCACACTAACCCCGCATCTGGTCACCCTGGGGAAAAGAGGACCCTGGACAGGCTCAAGACTAAGTATTGGTGGCCCACCATGAGGAGGGACGTGTGTGAGATCATCGCCTCTTGCCGCCTCTTGCGGCAAACTTCTACCTGTACCTAATCGCCCCTGGAGCCATATCGCAGTGGACTTCATCTCTGACCTTCCATTCTTACTGTGGTAGACAGGTTCTCCAAAGGAGTTAAACTGCTGGTTCTTCCCACTCTTCCCTCCGCCTTTCAGACAGCGGAACTACTGTTCCATGAGGTGTTTCGGCACTACGGCCTTCCTGAGGATATAGTCTCCGACCGTGGACCGATCCCTCCATTTACACGATCTCCCACATCCTCGACTCCCATCGCACCTGCTTTGGTCTCGAGTATCTCATAGCTTGGGAAGGTTTCGGGCCCGAAGAGAACTCGTGGACTAAGAGGTGCGATATCCTTGACAAACCACTCCTCCAGCAGTTCCACCTCACACACCCTCACGCCCCTGCTCCTCGTCCCAGAGGCAGACCACCCCGTCTTTCTGCTCCTTGTCCCAGAGGCAGGCACCCCCGCACTCCAGTCACCCCCTCTGTAGACAGGGTCCCTATTGTGCCCACTCCTGACTCTAGGGGCAACTCTGCCTCTCCCGTCGCCCCTCTTCCCTCTCCTGGGCACGCCCCCGTCCCTGTTCTCCGTCCCAGAGGCAGACCACATGCACTTCAGTCACCTCCTCCATTCCCGGTCCCGAGGCTCCCAGTGAGTCCATTCCTCTCCCCAGGCACCTTCTTCTTTGCCCCTCTGCTTCCTCCTCTCTTCCTGATCCCGGTCCTACTCCTGTTCCTCAACCTAGGGGCTGTCCCCCTCTTCCCCTTCCCACCCTCCCCAAGATGGTCATATCAGGCCGTCTGTCGTTGACCCCTCTGGGGTCACTATAACGACCTCTTCGGGGGGGGCTATGTTAGAAGCCCTCAGGTCACGCCCACTTCCTCCTCTCACCCTACTCCCGTCCCGTTATTCTAGCCCCTCCTTCTAACCTTTCACCTCTTTCCTCATTGGTGTTTTCCGGTCGCTACTTCCGGGGTCTTTTTTTATAAATATTTTCCATTTCCCCGACTGGCTTTGCGAAGTATTGTTGCCTCGTCATGTACTGAGCGCTTCTCCTTGCGATTGATATCCTGCGTCTCTCTCTTGTTCTATATTTTTTGTCTTCGTATCGTGTCTGTGGTGAGTGTTCTGTCAGTGTGTGTGTGCAGAGTGAGTGTTTACTTGTGTGTTTGTGTTTTAATTTATTCTTCCAACTTCCCTTTCCTTTGTGTGTAGGACCTCTCCTATTTCTTTTGCAGTGTGTTGAGTTGGTCGGTCGCGGGTTATTGGCTGGCAGCGCCAGTAAACGCGGCCGGCGCGCTTGCGCACTGGTTTATGTTCTCCCTTTGTGTACATAGCGTACTAACTCCACCGCGTGCTCTGTCTATCTTCCCACCTACTAACCCGCGGTGTCCCGGACCTCTCTTTCTCCCTCTATCCTTTGCTGCCTCTCTCTCTAGGTCTCTCATTTCCTCCACGCTCACCTGGGATCGCCTCGCCAGTCGCACATCACTCTATCTCTCTTCCCTCCTTCGCTCACTCCCTTCTGTCCCTCTCTCGCCTTCTCTCCTTCTTCCTTCCTGTCCCTCTTCTCCGTTAGGGACAGCTTCCAGTCTCTCTTTTCCCTCTGCTCTCTCCTGTGTTTCCTCTCCTCAGTTTGTTGGGGCTGTCCAGTTCCCTGCCTCTTTGGTTTCCGCATCTACGTCTCCTCAGCCTCCTTCAACGTACCGCATAACAGCTATGTAATATTTATATTCATATTTAATGCATTATAAAGTAATCACATATCTGCATTCACAAATAGAAACGTATTGACAAATCTGATATTAAAAGTGCATGGACAAGTAGTTGAAATATGCACAGTGTTTTGTTTCAGTATACCATTTTAAATCTGCTGAGCAAGTTTTTTCGTGCACAGTGTATGCATGAGCTTCTAGTCACGTGCTTACAAGATAGTGAGCTTTACTGAGTTTGCGTTCTTGAACTTTACTTTTCTTACAAACTTTGACCTGTGGTGTGCTCACGTGCCAAAGGAAAGTACATTTGATTTCCAAACATATTCATGTACCTAGTGGGTACCTGTGTCCCCCTCGCAGTGCTTTGTTTGCACAAGAATGTGATCTAGTAATGCATTGGGAACTGACTAAGAAGGAGAAAAGGATTTTACAACCGGATCTGTTTCATTACAAACATTAGGGGTGGAATGGTGGCTTGGTGGGTAGCACTGTCACCGCACAGCAAGAAGATTATATCACAGGTCCTTTCTGTGTGGAGTCTGCATGTCCTCCCCATATCTGTATGGGTATTCAGGCTTCCTCCCACAATCCAAAGACATGCCATTTAGGTGAACTGGACATACAAAATTGCCCCTGAGTGTGTTTGAAGTTGTGTACTGATGAAAAACTTGTGTATCAGTGTAACCTTGTCCCTGTCATGAATAAACACTGATGCTGATAATGATATGAAAAAAACGAATAATAAACTAATAATAAACAAACATTCAGTTTCGTAGTTGTCATACCTGCAAGGCTGTAAAATACAAAACTAATTGCAGTGCATCAAGGTATTGGTTTTGTTATGTTCTGTTCAAACCATTCTTACTATTTATAGCAAAAGTTATTCAATGTAGGATGAGATTTATGTGGCGTATATTTAGTAACACGCTGATTACTGGAGTGTGTCTGCTGTTAGGGTTGACTCAGGAACTTCACTTTCACCTTGCTACAATGGTGCAGTTAACCTTTAAATCAAATACTGATACGCTCGGCACCACAGATAATACAGCATCTTTTTATTTCCCTGCTGCTGCCAAGAGCATCAGGCGAGGCTAAAAATATCTCCACAAGTCACGTGACTAATATAAAATGCTGTTCATATGAGTAAATTGTTGATTATTGATTATTGATTATTGATTTCTCACTAATGTTTAAGTATTACGACACCATTCATTTTACCAAAGTGTGTTGTCTCAGTGTTTTTGGTATGTATTTGTTTTCTATATCTTGAGTACTGGGCGGCACGGTGGCGCAATGGATAGTGCTGTTGTCTCACAGCGAGAAGGACCTGGGAAATTTCTGTGTGGAGTTTGCATGTTCTCCCCGTGTTCGCGTGGGTTTCCTCCGGGTACTCCGGTTTC
>JANCOA010232902.1:0-10500 GCA_024363135.1 Leptodoras oyakawai | reverse complement strand
AGCCACCAACATTATTGCTGAGAGCACACACCCCTCGCACACACTGTTCACCCTTCTGCCATCTGGGAAGAGGTACTGAAACATCCGTAACAGTGTCTTTCCTCAAGCCATCACAATTCTCAATAGCCAGTGACTGGACTAATCACAACACACACACACATCTCAAATTAGCTGAACTGTTCAAACACATACACGTGTAATCCCACCCCCACCTCCAACTGCTGCTAGTTTATGTATACATTCACCACTTGCACTTTACTACATATACCTTACAATATATACTTCATCTCACCTTTTGTTTCATTTCACTGTATACTGTACACACTGTTTATGGTTGAAATAACAATAAAATCCACTTGACTTGACTCAACATCAAACTCAGACTCCGCCAGTGCTTCTGTCACATCTATGGCCATCAGAGGTCGCCAGATTCACCCTGTGGGAGAACTCATGGGCCAAACAACATCTCCCACAGGGCATTGCAAATTGAGCGCACCTGCTGGTGGCCATGTTTGATTGCTCATCTAGCTGCCCTGAGGAGAATAAAAAGGGCTCATTTTAACTCCTCAGGGCGGATCAACAAACATGCTATCATCTTCACGCCAGTTGTCGCCACAACCTTTCGTGGAGCCGTCTTAAGTTAAGTACTTCCGCCTTTTGCCCAACTTTGTTTCTACTTTGTGTTTGGTTCCGTTTTTTCCCACCTAGTTATTCAGTTTCCGTTCATGTTTCAGATACCCCTCGCCGGATTGTGGAGTATTCATGCCCGCACCCGTTCACGTTTGGAAACTTCTGAGATTTGGGTTATTTATTGTTTTGATTACTCCCTCCATGCTCCGGGTGTTTTGAGTTTTTGGACTATTCTTTGGACTTGTTCCTGGACTGTGTTTTGCACTTTGTTTTGCACCCATTTTGTGAACTGCGTACCTGCGTTCAATAAACACTCTACACTTGACTCCTTTTAGTGTGGGTTCATTACAGCTTATTCCTCATTGGGTGAAAAAAACTAAAGAGAGCGCTGTATTGCCACCAAAGATCTGTACATCCCTCCACATTCCACCAGTTTTTCCACAACAGTACTCTTGAATGACAACAAATCATCTGAAATAAATATCCCCAAATTTTTCTGAGTTGTAATAGTTGATATCATGGGAAGCATTAACAAAGACGACTTAAGTCTTACAGTGAAGATGTTGTAGAGGAAGTCTTTGATCTTCTTTTCTAATTTGTCAGGTTTCACATCAGCCTTTTGTTGATTACTGCAGTCAAAATAAATTATTTTATGATTCACATTTTAATTTAGAATAAATAGCAGTATTGAATGAGGGGAACAATATACCTTCCCTTAGGGTGTTTCCCTGGTGTTTTGTCAGTGCCAAGTGTCTGCTGTCCAGCTGGGGAAGAATTTTGTCTAAAAGAAAAGAATGAAAATGGTTTCCAGATTACAATGTAATTGTATCAATACTGAAAGAAGGTTCTTTAAAAATATTCAGACATGACTGGCTATTAATGTTCAATAAACACTAGTAATCAGTATATACTTTATGTACAATGGCCAAACTATGTGCACCTCTGACCATCACACCTATATGAGGTTCTTCCCCAAACTGTTAACACAATGTTGGAAGCCCACAATTATATTGAATGCCTTTAACGGGAACTAAGAGGCCCAAACCTGTTCCAGCATGACAGTGTCCCTGTGCACATAGTGAGCTCCATGCAGACATGATACGGGAAGGTTGGTCCAGCAGAGAGCCTTGACCTCAACCCCACTGAATATTATCTATACTGATAATATTACCTATCAAATAAATGTAACTACTTACATTTAAAAGCTTTGGTTGCACTGGGAGGTAGAGATATCAATAGGTGTGTTTAAATGCTAACAAAGCTTTAATCTTTTAACGTCATTTTAAATATAATCACTTGGATAATTACAACCCACAGCTCTCCTGTGTTAAGAACCGCGAGACCCCGCCTACTTCCGGTTTCCCCGTCTCGCTGTTCCTGCCTCTTCCGCTTCCTGTCGCTATTTAGGTCGTCTCTTCCGGACTTTCACCGGGGGAAGTATTGTTCTGACCTTACCCGACTGGACCGACCGGGGATAGGACCGGAAGGGTGGTCCAGAGCACCGCGCCTTGACGCCCCCACGCACCACGCCAGTGGGCTTCACCTCCCGACAGGATCTTCGCGACACCCGCCTCGTCGGACGTCACCTGCCATTCGTCGTTTCAGCACTTCTATGCGTCTCCTCGCGCTTCCATGCGCAGCGCCTCCGTGCGTTACCTCCAGGCAGGATCTTCGCGACGCCCGCCTCGTCGGACGTCATCTGCCATTCGTCTCGTCTCAGCGCTTCCACGTGCCCCAACGTTTCTAAGCGTCTCCTTGCGCTTCCATGCGCAACACCTCCGTGCGTTAGCACCCGGCAGGATCTTCGCGATGCCCGTCTCATTGGATGTCACCCTGCTTCCCGAATCACCTCAATGTTCTAGACCTTCAGCGCTCCCACACGCCGCTCTATGTGTTTTGTTGTATCCTCACTCCAAGCTATTATTTGTGAATGAACTCTTGTGAGATTAAAAGAGCCCTTTTGTTCCGCGTCTCCATACCGTCATTTACACCCCGATTCATAACATCCTTCAGGACATTACTTACATTTAAATTCAACAATGTGATTATGATGAGGACACAAAGAATTAACACATTTCTAGAGAGTTTGTTTCCTCTTTGAGGAGAGAGTGGCTTTGTTTGGTTATTTTTCAAGATAGGACAACTGGACACAGACAAATCCTGCCTTTTCTCTGTTCTGTGAAAAAGTATAGAGAAATGTGCTTTAGCTATTTTAACTTTAAATGTGTGCTTCAGGACACCTTCTGAATCTCTCATGGTGTCCTCACCAAGCAGTTAAGTATAATTCTGTTTCTATAATTATAATTCATTATACATTTTCTTGATTCAATTGATTATGCTTGTTATGTTCTGCATCTTTCCCTCAGATAGTTTTATTTCCATTCACACTGGATTTGTAGGCCATATTTGTTACATTTACACCTGTTTATTTCTTTGAGTCTTCACCTCTGCTGTAGCTTGTCTGTGGCTTTTTAAAGTATATTACAGTTTCTTGAATTGGGACCATGTAATGAGAAGATATTCATCATATTTACTGATTAAACCAATAAAACCTTTACCAATTCCGATCTGAGAAACTAAAGATCTAAAGATGTGTCTGAAGATGAGATTATGATGAGCAAGAGGAAGGCAATAATACCTGGATTTCCTGAGATTCCTGAGATTCTTTACCCTTTAAAGTTGATAGAGAGTTAGCTTGGATTTGTCACTCAAAGGATACATGTCTGGATACTTTCCTCAAATATATTTTAAAGCGGTTTTAATCAATTCTATATAACAACAAAACAACACAATAAACATAAACATGATTTTTGAGCATTTGAGATGATGGTTCTCTACTGCACAGTTAACAGTACCACCAAGTTTCTTTGTGCACACATTAAAGAGGACCTCTTTAATCACCTACCTACGCAAAACACCCAGCAAATTTAACCCTTGTCTTCCTCTTATTCAGTAGGTAGCATACTACTCACCTAAAATTATAATTTGGGACCAAGCGGCATTATATGACGTGTTATATGAACTTTGTGGTTAAAGGACAAGCTTGCGGCCAGAGAACTTCCTTCCAGCCAATGCAGTTAGGAACAACACATCTAAAAGAACAAGAGCACAGCCAACAACATACCGCCTATTTTTGCATGGACTGAAGCCAACCCAGACACTTTGTTTTGTCCTGCCCAGCAAATGCCAAGGCCCCTCAGTGAAAGGGAGAACACTGGTGGGCCAAGCTGTTCTCCCATCTGAATCTGCTCACCCCCTGCTCCCCGTTACACTAATTTTTCCACACACCATACATCAGCTCTTGGCTTTCATCGACTCTGGATTCGCCAAGAATCTGGGCATCCCCATTGTCCCCTTGTAGAAGCTACTCCTCACCAGTGCTCTAAATGGATGCCCTCTGACAGAGGTAGATGGATGCCCTCTGACGGAGGACTGTTCCACTCAAATCATAAGGAGCTGATCAGCTTCTTTCTCATGCACTCACCAGCTCTTCCCATGGTCTTAGGCTGCTCTTGGCTTGTTAAGTATAACTATGTGTTCAACTGTGCCTTTATATATCTATCTGGGCACTATTTCTGGATGGAGCAGGACTTGTAATGCCGACTGCCTGGGGATAGCTGTCCCACCCTGCCGTGATGCTCTACCTGAAACTGACTTGCCCGACATCTCTAACGTCCCATCAGTCTCGATCTCAAGGAAGTTTTCAATAAGGCCAGGGCCAAGTCTATACATTCCCACCACTCCTATGACTGCACCACCAACCTGCTTGCAGGCACCAACCCTACAAGGTGCTACCTGTATATCCTGTCTGCACCCAAAATGCTGGTCATGGAGAACTATATCAAAGAATCCCTGGAGGCAGGCATAATTCAGCCCTCATTGTCACCTGCAGGCATGCGTTTCTTCTTTGTTGAAAAGAAGGATAAGACCCTCCACCCTTGTATTGACTTTTGTGGACTCACATCACCATTAAGAACCTCTGCCTTCCCCTGCCTTCCGCTACTGCAGGGAGCCTCCATCTTTACCAAGTTGGACCTCCCTAATGCTTAGCACTTTGTCCACATTTAGGAGGAGGAGAAGTGGAAGCCTTCAACATGCAAAGGCAGGACAAAGAGCAAAACTAGTTGTTCATAGTGATGACTGGCATCACTATGAACAACTAGTTTTGCTCTTTGTCCTGCCTTTGCCCCATGCCCCATATAGTAATCCAGGGCCTGGTCAATGATGTGCTTAGGAACATTCTCATTTGCTTCATCTTTGGATACCAGGATGACATCCTTATCTTCTCCAAGACTGGCAGTGAACAAAAGGTTCATGCTCCAATGATTTCTGGGTTACATAAAGAAATACAGCTCTTTGGCAGCACCTCTGAGCTATTCATCATGTGGACTGACCACACAAACCTTGAATATACACATTCAGACAAGAGACTAAACCGCAGACAGGCCCAGGGGACCATGTTCTTCAAGCTCTTCAATTTCACACTATCTTACTGGCCTGGCAGCAAGAACACCAAGCCTGATGCTGTCTCTTGCCAGTTCTCCAAAAAGGAACATCAATCTGAGCCTGAGGGAATATTACCTCCACAGCTGGTCATTGTGGCCGTAACATGGGAAACTGAGGCTCAGGTCAAGCCAGCCCTGAACAATTTCTCTCTGCACGGTGACACGTGTCACACATTCCTTGCCACACTGGGGTCTCTCGCTCACTGGCCCTGCTTTGTCAGTGGTTCTGGTGGCCCTCCATGGAGGCAGAAACCCAGGTGTCTGTCACTTCCTGCACGACATGCACCCAATGCAAGGCCTCCCACTCCACCAGGCTCCTACACCCTCTGCCTGTCCCACAGCAGTCTTGGTCTCACATCTCGGTGGATTTTGTCACTGGACTCCATAGCAGAGGAGGAGAAGAGAGTCATTCTCACCATCATTGACCATTTCTCCAATACAGTGCACTTTGTGGCCCTCCCCAAACTATCCACCGCTAAGGAGACCGCTGACATCTTCCTTTGACGCGTCTTCCATCTGCATGGTCTACCCCACATTTCACCACCAGTATCTGGAAAGAGTTCTGCAGACTCCTGGTGGCATCTGCCAGACTTCCTCAATCCAGTGGGCAGATGGAGCACAAGAATCTGGATCTGGAGGCCACCTTGCATTGCATCACCGCCCACTCTCCCACCTCATGGGCTAAGGAACATATTTGTGTCAAGTACACCCACAACTCCCTGTTCCAGTGCTCCCTTGGTTACCAGCCCCCACTATTTCCAAGCCAGGAACCCGAAGACCAGCATACCTTTTCCCCAGGCCTTCATTAGATGGTCATCATTGCAGATGGTCTTGGCACTGAACTCACTCTCACCTGCTACACTGGCCAAAGAAACCAAGTCTTGGCCAACCACAGACCCTTGGCAACCCTTAGGTATAGGATATTGCCAAAAGTATTCGCTCACCTGCCTTCACACGCATATGAACTTGAGTGACATCCCATTCATAATCCATAGGGTTTAATATGACGTCGGCCCTTTGCAGATATAACAGCTTCCACTCTTCTGGGAGGCTTTCCACAAGGTTTAGGAGTGTGTTTATGGGAATTTGTGACCATTCTTTCAAAAGTGCATTTGTGAGGTCAGATACTGATGTTGAACAAGAAGGCCTGGCTCCACTCTAATTCATGCCAAAGTTGTTCTATCAGGTTGGTCTACATCAAAGTTGCTCATCCATGTCTTTATAGACCTTCATCTGTGCACTGGTGTGCAGTCATGTTGGAACAGGAAGGGGCCGTCCCCAAACTGTTCCTGAAAAGTTGGAAGAATGAAATTGTCCAAAATCTCTTGGTATGCTGAAGCACTAAGAACTAAGGAGATGAGCCCAGCTCCTGAAAAACAACCCCACACCAAAACCGTTCTCTGGGCAACCGCCAAGCCAAGACTGGTCCATCAGATCAGAAGCATGATTTGTCTCTCCAGAGAAGAGGAGAGTCTCCACTGCTCTAGATTCCAGGGGTGGCGTGCTTGACACCACCACATCTGATGCTTTGCATTGTGCTTGGTAAAGTAATTCTTGGATACAGCTGCTCGGCCATGGAAATCAATTCCATGAAGCTTTCTACACACTGTTCTTGAGCTAATCTGAAGGCCACATGAAATTTGGAGACCTGTAGCGATTGACTCTTCAGAAAATTGGTGACCTTCATTGATTTTATACTCCTGTGGACATGGAAGTGATTGGAAAGCCTGAGTTCAATCATTTGGATGGATGAGTGAATACTTTTGGCAATATGTGTATGCCCAGGGACAAAGAGTCTGAATTTCCACTCTGGACCAGTCCCTCATGGTTGAATCTCAGAAGTTGGCACCTCAATCAGCCCATTCCCCATCTCCATGGTCATCAACTGAGTGGCCGCCTGTCTGCACCTGTCCAGGTCCCTCAGGATTCACCCCACCTTCCATATATCCAGAGCCACCTACAGCCCCCGCCCGCCCCCCGCCCCCCCCACTCATTGATGGACATCCAGCCTACACCATCAAGGCCCCCAGGTCCAGGGGAGAGGACCGCAGTACTTGGTGGATTGAGAAAAAGAAAGATGGAAATATAGATAAATAGACAAAATTGTGCTAACATACTGTTCATGCAGAACAGTCTGTGAACACATAAAAAATGTCCACAGCACATATAAGCACTGGATTGACAATGAACTTCAAGCAGTGAGAGGCGTGTTCATAAGTAGAAGGCAGAGGGAGCCAGAGGTTTGCTGACAAAAGTTCTGTGCAAAAAGTTCGCGATGAAAGGCAATGCCAGAATGCTCTGACAGTCTCTGTGGGTGAAGGTGCAGGTAAACATGACGACGTCCTTCAAGGACAGATTTTGTTATGGAAGCCAATGCAAATAAGATATTTGTTATGGTTAGCAAGAGACAGTGCACAGATTTGATTACACAAACTCTATGAAGTTAGTGGTCTCCCAACTGATCAATCCTCTTCTGCAGAGCTGTAAGCCTTTCCATGATCGATTCCATATTTCTAGTAACAGTTAATGTTTGAGTTCCAACAGCTCTGCCCACCCCATCAATTATGTTGGGTCATTTGTGTGGGTGTTCGATAACTGACCCCACTCTTTTAATTTCCTGATACACCAGGGCAACGCCTGATCCAATCAGCAGAAACCCAGTGATAAAGGCTCCGAATAGGTAGACATCCTCCACATCCTCTAGAGTCTAAAGGTGCGATGCACATCCCGCGCCATTCACTCCACAAGTCCATCACATATCCTGCTGAGAATGTACCAGCTGGACATGCGGGTTCTCTCGCACCATGACTCCTTGTTGAACAAATAGTGGCAACTGCATTGAGAGACCACTTAATCAATTCCATTCTTTTGGTTTTTCGAAGACAAGCGTAAGGATACTGAGACGAGACAAAGAGCTTAAGCTGAAAACAGGGAAGTAACAGGAGTGACAGAAAGTGCGACCGCCTCTATTGAGAATGAAGAAGGAAAAAGTAAAAAAAAAAGGTAGGAGGGGCTCTGTTAAAGTTGTTCACCCTCTCTGTTCTCTTTCCCCAGAGCCTGCATGCCCCTCAGCCCTTACCTGTCCTGGCCACGCCTTCTCATCAGCTTGCTCACCTGTTCACCACCAGATTGTTTAGTGCCTCTGCCTGAACTTTCCCACCAGTTTTTCCCTGTCTGATTACCTGGTTTGCTATTTCGCTTGTCTTGTGTTTTTGCCTTACCTGCCTCACCCTGTTTGCCCAATCAATCGACCTCTGCCTGTTTTCTCTGTTTTGCCTTTGCCTGCCCCTTTTGGTTTGTTTGCCTGATTTTTTCAGCATAGATTCTTACCTTTACTGCTGCCTCTTTTTGTGTATTTGGGTCCTTTCCTGAGTCTGGCTGCTACATTCCCAACTGATGCTAAGAGGATCAACAGGCTAATACGATCAATAAGCTAATAAGATCAACAAGCTGATTGGAAAAGGACTGATCCATATAAAGACAAAACAACAGACTTGGGAGACCAAGTGACAAAGAGGACACTGGAAATTCTTCAACCTCACAGATAACAGTATCACACAGTATTCAGTCACAGCAGCTAACTTTCTGCTGGGAGGAGTTCTCAAGACCTTAATTGCTGCTCACTGTTAAATCTGTTCATTTTTAATAATTTAATTTTAATTAATATTAACTTATTACTAGTATATGCTTATATCTTTAACTGTACCAGATATAGTCACTGTTACCATTTCATGCCTGTCTGTGCCTGTCGTCTGTCATGCTACTTTTGGTTGTGTCTTTGCCTCTGCTTGTTGTACATTATGCCTGGTTTAATGTTTCTTGCACACTGGGGCAATGACAAGCAGATAGTGACCTTTTCCCCCATAATTATTGATTTACCAGTTTCATTCTGGGTAGCTCTCTAAGTGTGAGCTTATGAGGAGCAAGAGGATGAGAAATGAATACCTGAGAGTCTGGTCCCCTGTTGAAGAGGCTGTTTCCCTTTTAAAGTTGGTAAGGGGCGACATTGACCGATCACTCTTAAAGGACACATGACATGGCCTTTCCTCAGTTCCTCTAAAGAGTAGAGAGAAATGTCTTAGTAATTGTTTGCACCTAATAAAGAATGTCAACAGCACCACCATGGGTATAGTAAAGAGCTATCCTAATTCAGCAGTATGACACATACCAAAATCATAGGTCCCTCATTTAGGGTGATGCCCCTGCACATTTCTGAGGTATATCTGTAGATGTTGAAGGGTATAGCTAAAACATGTGGCTGATCTCAGGTATGGTCTCTACGTGCTCTAGGTTTCTACAGATCTCCCCCAATCCTGAGGTAGTGGATAGTCCTCGCTTCTACCAAAGAATAATTTAAGGCACAAACTGGCAGGGGTTTATTCTATTACCATCTAATTGAGGAATGGTTAGGTCCCAACCTAGAAAGGAGCACATAAATTGTATGGCCAAATGTGTTTCTGGGTGCATCTTGTGAACATGCATCATAGGACACCATCTCACCATCTTCAGTGAGACTTCTAGGCAAGATGATCATGGTTGTTATGTATAACATAATATGTGTACATGTGCACACGTTTTCTGTGTACATTTGTCTTGTTTCTTTTAACATAGCTCTGTAAACCATTTTTTACATTCTGATTACCTGGCTGTGACCCTCTGCACTCATTCTTCCTTTCATTCAAAGATTATACTTATTTGTACCTATATAATCCTTTTAACTACATTATTTTTTGCATTTACACTGTGTTCTGGTATTTGTGATAAATAATATCTACCTATTGAATCGTACATCTCCCTGAAACTCCCTTTCTTGCAAACTTTCCACAATTACAGACAAAACACAAGAAAACTTTGCAATTCCAGTCTGAGGAGCTACCTATATAGATATACCTGAAGATGGGATTATGATAAGCATAAGGAATAGGAATGAATACCTGTGCTGAGAAGTTGTTCCCTCTTCAGAGTCATTGGGGTTACTGGTTTGAGGAGATTTTGGTTTTTCCTCATTCTCACTAAGGAGCAGTGAAAAGGAGTAGTGAGAAATGTGACATAGCAAACTTGGTTACTAAATGGTTATTGACTTCAGGAGGATTTGTGGTGATCATTCTCCATCGCACATCATGGGCACAGAAAAACCTCCAAGCACCTCGGTGTGCACATTACTGAGAAATTCATCCATATTCTCAACTCAGACTACGTACTTTCCTTCCTCATTATATTCTACAGGGTGTACACAGAGAGCATCCTGATCGGCTACATCATTATATTACATTACATAGCGTTTAGCTGATGCTTTTATCCAAAGCGACTTACTAGAGTAATTGAAGCACATAGATTTATGGTCCACATCACTAGGGCCAGACGG
>JANCOA010230852.1:0-10155 GCA_024363135.1 Leptodoras oyakawai | reverse complement strand
CACCGTTATCAGGGGGCGTGGTCCAGAATGGTACCATTATCAGGGGTCGTTGTCCAGAATGGCCCCGTTATCAGGGGTCGTTGTCCAGAATGGCCCCGTTATCAGGGGGTGTGGTCCAGAATGGCACTGTTATCAGGGGGCATGATCCAGAATGGCACCGTTATCAGGGGGCATGATCCAGAATGGCACCGTTATCAGGGGGCGTGGTCCAGAATGGCACCGTTATCAGGGGGCGTGGTCCAGAATGGTACCATTATCAGGGGTCGTTGTCCAGAATGGCCCCGTTATCAGGGGGCATGGTCCAGAATGACACCATTATCGGGGGGCGTGGTCCAGAATAGCATCGTTATCAGGGGGCGTGGTCCAGAATGACACCCTTATCAGGGGGCGTGGTCCAGAATGGCACCGTTATCAGGGGGCATGGTCCAGAATGGCACAATGGTCCAGAATAGCATCGTTATCAGGGGGCATGTTCCAGAATGACATCGTTATCGGGGGGGCGTGGTCCAGAATGACACCATTATCAGGGGCCGTGATCCAGAATGACACCCTTATCAGGGGGCGTGGTCCAGAATGGCACCGTTATCAGGGGGCGTGGTCCAGAATGGCACCATTGTCAGGGGGCATTGTCCAGAATGGCACAGTGGTCCAGAATAGCATCGTTATCTGGGGGCATGGTCCAGAATGACACCGTTATCAGGGGTTGTGGTCCCAGAATGACACTGTTATCAGGAGGGCATGGTCCCAGAATGGCACAGTGGTCCAGAATAGCATCGTTATCTGGGGGCATGGTCCAGAATGGCACCGTTATCAGGGGGCGTGATCCAGAATGGCACCATTGTCAGGGGGCATCGTCCAGAATGGCACAGAGGTCCAGAATAGCATCGTTATCTGGGGTCGTGGTCCAGAATAACACCGTTATCAGGAGGGCATGGTCCCAGAATGGCACCATTATCAGGGGGCGTGGTCAGGTCTAGGCGATTATAGCAACTAACACTTAACTACAAAAGATCAGAAGGTGCAAGTTGGGCGTGGAATGGTGTAAACCGATTTGATTTGATTTGATCGTTTTAGATGCCACAAGTTGTCACACGGCATATAGCCTAAATCTGATAAAGCGAGTCTCTCTCTCTCTTTCTCTCTCTGTATTTGTGTGCAAAGTTTGCTGGGACATGAGTGAAGCTCAGCATCTAGCTGCACTTGCTCACAGCACTGAATGAACACACACACAAACACACACAGGGTGCACAAACCCATCTTATTCATTAACTGTGAAAGAGCTCTCTTTTACCAAATCTCATCATAGCTTCCTACTATGTGACGTTTCACTGCTGGCCGCAGTGCTGCTTTTTTTTTTTTTTTTATTTTCAGCAGAAAGATTTACAGGCTTTTATTTGTGGCCTCACACCCTTTACACTCTGAAAACACCGATACTGCCTCCAGCTGGCTGCCAAACCGCAATATGGCATATAAGCAAGGATGTTGTTCTGGGCTATATATAGCTGGAGTAGCCCATTATTCTGACATATGTCACAGTTCATTAATGTTGTGTAGCCTATTGTGTGTTTTTGTGCACAATGATGTAGCCATTTCGGGAGCCGTCCCAATCCGCACACTAAATACACACAATGTTTATGTACTAGTCTATAGTGTACTGCTGTTGACTATGGTAGTACTATGTATGTAATTAAACATAGCCTAAAGCTTCCTGTCTGTACTTAAGTCGCTGCAGTAGTCTTTGTACTGGTGGCCTCCCCCCCTGTGGATCTATTTTTAGTGTTCATTGTGGTTGCCAGATTGGTTACTATTTTTAACACATTGAACTGATGTGAATAATTTGGATCATGAACACTAATACGTGTTTGTACACATCTAGTACAGTCTGACAACCTTCTTTGAAGCTGACTGTAACAGTTTTGCTTCATCTTTCACAGAGAAATTTCCAAATTGAGCAGAATCATTTCTTGGAAGCCCAGGGCAGCACTAGATATTTCCAGTCCAGATAGTGTAGCACAGAAAATGCTGGAAATCTGAAACATTCAAGTCAGGCCAGTGAAGTGAAAGAAAGTGAACAATCACCATTCATTGGAATGAATTTCCTGACATTTAACTTGCATTCCTATGCGAAATCAGATAAGATAATAAAAGCAGCTTAATTGGTATAATCTGTGCACTTGTGGCATTCAAAGTGTTTAGCTTATTTCATATTGAATTTATGTAGCAGTGCTTTCAAAATCTATCTACGCTCTTCTCTAGGCTGTAGTATAGCTAGTAATTCTGAGAAAGGTAATGAGGTAAGTAGCAAGAGAGTGGGGGAAAAGAAATCATCAAATAAATATAGGCTGTACATTTTCACCACATTCCCTCAGGAGTCCCATAAATTTGAAGGTGGAGTAGGAACATGTCAGCACTCGACTAAGAGACTAAGAGCTGAGTCTCTGAGGCATAGCAAAATGTGATGAATCGAAAAGCCTGCCTTTGCATGAATGGGGCTGTTTTCAGTGCCATTGTTACAAGATTCATTTCTTATGTGCTGTACTGACCTCTCATTCCTCTGCCCGGTGTGTGACGTTTGAACGTGAATTCTGCATGTGACAGCTCTGAGGATAGATCAGGCTAATTCACTATGATTGTTGACTTGACTACTGGATGTTTAGGCAACACTGCCTACTGCAGTCCGGGCATCTTAGACTAATTTGCATATTAATTGAATTGTCTTGATTAGCCAAAAATTTGTGGACACTTAAAGCCCACAATTGTCTGTAATGTCGTTGATGACAATGAGCCAAAGCTGTTCCAGCATGACAGCGGCTCTTTAAGGTCCATTACGGCGTGCCAAGATTGGAGTGGAAGAACTCACAGAGCCATGAACAATATTATTCTAAAACCACTGATGAAACTCCAAGAAGACATGCCGTCACGTCTCATCACAACCAATCGGCTTTCATCTGAAATGCGGCTGATGCTCAGCACTGTACGATGTATAGTTTTTGCTCTGGAAGAATGTGAATGAGAGCATCGCTAGTTGTTGTGCCTGCATTGTGATGCAGGTTAATTCAGGAATATAAACCAGGCTTAACAATCAAAATAACTTTGGGAATTTACTCGAGCGTCCTGCACAGAGCCATGAACTCGACCTCAACACCTTTTGGATGAACTGGAACATAAACTGTGTGCCTGGATTCCTCACTCGACATCAGTCCCTGATCTCATTACTCAGAATTCAGATTAACCGAAGCAGTTTTGAGTTGAATATCATACCGTTATTACTTATCAACAGTCATGAAGAGTTTAAAGCAAAGCAAAAAAAAACAAAACCCAGCAGTGGAGAATGTGGGGTTCTAATGCTCTGCTGCCATCAGGTATAATCCACTAGACCAGCTGAGTGACAGTGTGCAGCAGTGTGTCCATCTTATTAGCTTTAACAGAGGGTCTGATTTGTTTCTTGGTACACAACAAATGACCAGTATAGTGTAATAAATAAATCATCTATAATATTATATAGATGATATATATCAATTTTATTTTGTATGATTCATTAAGACTGTATGTGCGGTCCATCAGAGATAGTCTCAGACGCCTAAGAGAGTTGATTTAAGGCAACGCCTCATTTCTCTACACAAATATTGAATCCTGTGTGTAGCTTTCATAAAGAATTGCTCACTCAGGGCACACAGCTGAGTGATAAGCGATATGTACAGTATGTGGGCAATGAGATGTAGTGACCTCGACAAGTCAGGAAGACTTAGCAGAACAGCAGAAAGGTACCTCTTTAATGCCAGGAGGACAAGGAGACAGAAATGGTAGAACTGAACACTGTACTTCCTTATACAATATACTCTGTATATTCACAAGTATCATGATTGTAGTTTTCTGTAAACAAATCCATTATGCAATAACGTGATCATATTGCCATGGGTGTGAAGCAAAAATGAAAAGCAGCACCAAAAATTTGATCTATGCTCATGTTATTTATTTATAGCTGTGTGATGCTGAGAGTTTTACCACTTTTTAATGAAGAGAAACTAACAGCATAACTCAGTCTAAAGTGTTTTTTATTAGTTTCATTAAAAAAAGGAAAGGTTATTTACACATGACATTTACATACAAAATCCATTTCCAGAAAAGTCAGGATATTTTCCTAAAATGCAGTAAAACCGGATATCTGTAATTTGTTCGTTCACTTGTTCATTCACTTTTTATTTACCAGATAAAAGGACAAAGAAAGATTTTCAGTGTTTTCAATGACAAATTTAATTCTATTTGTTAAATATAAATAAATATAGAAATTGATGCCTGCAACTCACTCAGTAAAAGTTAGGACAGAGGCATGTTCACCAGCATGTGTCACATCACTTTTTCTTTGAATTATACTTTTTAATTCTTTGGGAATTGATGATATTAATTGTTGCAGTTTTGAAAGTGAAGTTTTTGCCCAAGACTTGAGTTGCACGACAGTCTGTGGTCACTGTTATCCTATTCTCCTCTTCATGATGCACTGTACATTTTCAATGTGAGACATATCTGGACTGCAGGCAGCCCTGTCAAGCCATGCTGCATTTCCTGATGCAATGGTGGTCTGTGTTAAGTTCCAACTATTTTCACACAAAGTTCCAAACTTCAAGCCCATGTGTCTATATCTATCACGGTTACATGGCAGTTTCTCAAACAATACCACCTGAGGGCTTGATGGTCGCACCCTTTCAGCAATGGTTTCTGCCCTTGGCCTTGGATTTCCCCTGACTCCCTGAATCTTGTCATGATATTACGAACTGTAGATGGTGAAAAACCTAAATTCATGCAACCGTGCATTGAGAAACATTGTATTTGAACTGGCTGACAATTCTCTCATGAAGTTTGGCACCAAGTGGCGAACCACGATCCATCCTTACATGCAAAGACTAAATCTTCACTGGATGCTCCTTTTATTCTATACAGTCTTTATCTCCTTACCTGTTACCAGTTAAGTTTAAGTTAATTGTGGAATGTGTCTGTCAGTGTCACTTGGATAACTTTTTCAGTCTTATTTTGCCTCGGTTGCAGCCATCAATTCCTAAATTTGTTTATATATAAAAAAAAAAAAGAATTAAGTTTATCATTGAAAACACCAAAACCCTTTTCTTTGTCTCTTTTCTCTGTTAAATAAACCTTCAACTAAATGAACAAATTCATTAACAAACAGTCTTTAATGCGTTTTAAGAAAGTGTCCCAGCTTTTCTGGAAATGGGGTTTGTATTCTGAAATTATACATTTATATTCTGAAACCACTGATGCAGCTCAATGAAGAAATGCCGTCACATCTCATCACAACCGATCAGCGTTCATCTGAAAAGCGGTTGATGCTCAGCACCATGGGAGAAGGTGAATGAGAGCATCTCTGCATTGTGTTGTGTCTGCATTGTGATGCAGGTTAATTCAGGAATATAAGATTAAGGTTTTACATCAGATTAAGGTTTTACAAGTTAAACAAACACGTTATCTTTTGAAAAGAATTCAGGATGAGCTAATACGGAGTTGAATACATCAAACGGAAAGAATGCGGCGAGTTTCGTATATATTATCACAGAAGGACAATGGAGTCCATCAGTGGTTATGATCGCATCCCTCAACGCTGGGCTCTGACAAGCAGTGCTGTCATGAGCTGTCATGTTTCATAAGCTCCAGAATGTGGAGACATCTCTCTCTGTCTTTGTCCTCCACTCTTCTACTACAACCGATTAATATGTGTTCCTTTCATCAAACTGTCCCTTAAACAAGGAACTAAGCAATGTGGAATCTCGTTTTCAGCTTCATTTAGTCCAGTGACGAAAAATGTATTTAACAGATTTCTGTCACTAAGAAGGTATTTCTGTCTATAATATAAAGTGCAAATGTGACTAAATGCAGTATATTACTGTGTGTATGAAGCCACACTGTGATTGAAATTGAAATGATTGAAATGATTTATCATTTGATTCATCATTCATTATCATTGTTTCAATCATTGGATTTATATCAGATTATTTTACCTTTGGGTAAAATGACATGGTGGCTCGGTGGGTAGCACCGTCACCTCACAGCAAGAAGGACCCGGCTTCAATCCCCGTGGGGCAGTCTGGGTCCTTTCTGTGTGGAGGATGCATGTCCTCCCTGTGTTCGCATGGGTTTACTCTGGGTACTCCTGTTTCCTCCCACAGTCCATTTACATTTACGGCATTTGGCAGACACCCTTATCCAGAGTGACTTACATTTACCTCATTTTATACAACTAAGCAGTACAGGGTTAAGGGACTTGCTCAGGAGCCCAACAGTGGCAGCTTGGTGGTGGTGTGGCTTGAACCCCCAACCTTCTATTCAGTAACCCAACACATGTTAGATTGATTGGTGTCTCTAAAGTCTTCTAGTGTGTGTGTGGATTGGCGCCCTGTCTGGGGTTGTTCCTGTCTTTTTCCCTAAGCTGCCGGCTAGGAAAAGGAATAAGTGGTTAAGTTTAAAATTAAATGAATTTTACCTTTTGAAAAAAAAAAGTATGTGAGTCCATAAAAAAACAAACTACAACAAACAAATAACAACTAAAGGATTGGGTGAACCCCTTATCTATGTAGTCGTCCTTCCTGATGCTGTTGATTGTCTTGAAAGTGTTGTGATATATCTAGAATAATATGTATGGTGGACTGAATATTAGACCTGTATCTCTTCTCTTGGTCCCGTCTTGCAGTTTGACATGATGCACTAATGGACACATAAGTATGTGCTGATGGTGTAATTAACCATGTGTTCTGAGCTTCTTCCTAATATCTTGGCTGGATTTACCTTTTGTTGTTTCCAAGAAGTTTCTCTATGCTATAAGCTTTTCCTACATCCTCTATAGTCTTGGCATAGAGCTGCACAGAACACTAAATCTGTCAAATGACTAATGAAGTGACTGAACATCGTGGCACACATAAGAGCCAGCCATTATTTCCAACACCTTAGGTTCTATTTAGTTTCCTGACTTTCCAACTGGGAATTGCAGCTCTGGGTGAGATGTTAATGTATTTTCTCTGTTGGAAGTTTTTAATTACGGTCATTTCACAACTACGCGAATAAGCTTTTTTTTTTTTTTTTAAGCATATACCAGGGTTGATTCGGTGGCACAGCAGGTAGACATCTCACAGGTTTGATCCTGAGATATTCTTGACATGTCCCTGTGGTTTTCTCTGGTAATACAGTTTTTTTTTGTCCTACTTCCTATAAACATTAATCCCAGTGTGTGCTTCTGTGTGTCAGAAAACAAGGGTTAAAATGATACACAGTTTTTATTTCAACTTCCCAGAAATCATTTAGGAAATCATCATGTCTTTAACACTATGCACCTGCTACGTAGCTAGGAAGTGGACAAATACCTACTAGCGATATTTTGAGGTGTCAGCATTATAAATTGGGCAGCGTGGTGGAGGTACACCTTAGCTTTGCTACCTCATAGCTCCAGGGGCTGGAGTTTGATCCTAAGCCTGAGTTTCTGACCATAAGGTGTTCCATGTTAAGGTGCGCCTTCTATGGTATATTCTGAATATTAGCATTCTGGCAGTGTTGCAGTGCAATGTATTAAACATTCAACATTCAAAAATTAAGTCTAACTTTCTACTTTTCTGCAAACACGATCAGACTGGCAAGTCACGTTGTAATGCGGCACGGGAACAGGTGTTTTCTAAATGCAGAGTTTTTACATTGTAAATTCCGTAGGCTACTGAGAATAAACAGACTTTTTTCCGAATGTTGAAATCAAAATGACATCCTGTGTTCATTTCAGACTGTTCCTCTCTCAAAAGCCATGATTAATTCCTGAATTTCAGGTGCACGTTGGTGACATCACCACCTCCTCACTATGCACCTGGTGATTATGGATCCATATGCTTGTCATTTACATTTTAATTTATGCATTCAGGTGCTAGAGGAGTGTTGCAGATCGCATCTGCAAAAGTCCATTTGTGTCATGATTTTTTTTCTTTGTGTTGGGGACAGTTTATAAAAATGACTGTTCTTTTACCAGTTGTTTGTACTGAGCAGAACAGTTCAGTTCTGATGATCAAAAGGGGGTGAATTTAAACCCTAGACCTGCCAGATCTGTATGAGCTTTAATCACTGGCCAAATGAATAAACAGAAATGTTCGTGTTCCACTTACAGAATATGTGTGTTATTAAAGTGGTGGAAAATGGACTGAAGGAGGAGACGCTGATGCGGAACAAAAAAGTAACATTTAATAAACACAACAACAGGCAAACATAGAAAACAGGACAAAGTCATGGAATAAACAAAACTAAAGTCCGGAGGGGCAACGGGAGATTACGCACGGAGACGTGGGCGCATGGAAGTGTGGGGGCACATCGAGGCGTGGAGGGTCTCAGCGATGAGATGAGTGGCAGAAGACGTCCGGAGATGTGGGCGTCACAAAGATCCCGTCGGGAGGTAACGCAGAGAGGCGTGGCGCATCGAAGTGCGGAGGCGCAGTGCCAGCTGAACCACATGCAAAGAGTCCAGTCCAAACAAAAACACAAACCAACCAATACTCTAACCAATATATCCCGCCAGTCCCGAAACAAAAGGAACTATAAATAGTAAAAGAAACCAGAAGTAGGCGGGACTAACGAAAACGGAAATGGGCGTGATCCTAACAATGTGAAGTAATATTTTGGGTAGTTATAACGTGGATGTGGGCTGATGGCTTGTGTGTGGCTCCACTGAGGCAATGGCACATTTACTGACCCACCAAAATCCCTTCCTTCTCATCAGGTCTTTAGTGGAGTTTATTGACTTTTCATATTGGGCAGTATCAGACTGGATATAATATGGACTAAATAACTGAATGACAAAGTCAATTATAAGTATAGCATTCATCACTTGATTACATTTTGATTGTGTATTGATTTGTAATTTACTGAATGTACTCCGAAACTGCATCATACCCATCGTTTCTGCAGAGGAGACATTATCATCTGCTAGTGGTTTATTTTATTAAACCAAATTATTCCAGTGCAATTATCAGAGTGATGGAAGGAATGCAAGTCTGGACATACAATGATGGGACAATTTATGGTTTAGACATACAGTATGGTTGCTCAGTGGGTAGCACTGTCGCCTCACAGTAAGAAGGCCCCGGGTTCGATCCCCGGGTGGGATGGTCTGGGTCCTTTCTGCGTGGAGTCTGCACGTCCTCCCTGTGTCCGCGTGGGTTTACTCCGGGTACTCCGGTTTCCGTTACATTGATTGGCGTCTCTAAAAGTGTCTCATGAGTGTGTGTGTGCCCTATGATGGATTGGTACACTGTCTAGGTTTGTTCCTGCCTTGCGCCCTAAGCTGCCGGCTAGGCACCAGCTCTCCCGTGACCCTGAACAGGAATAAGTGGTTAAGATGGTGGATGGATGGACGGACATACATTATATCCATCTGCTTATCTTCCTATGCAATAAGCTGATAACAGTCTTGCTCTAATAGACATACAATACTATATATTAGTTAGGAGATACAGTATGACTGGACCTACTACTGTGTCTGTAACTGAATGATCTACAAGTTTGCAGGGTTTTTCATCAGTTGCTTCAAATGTGCATGGTTATTGATTATAATCAAGCATTCTTTCATGCTGGTGTCCTTTGGGTAATTACAGTAGCCTATGCACTATGCATTTATGTAATGGTCATTTATGTAACCATTAAAACAAATACACATTTACATACATGCAATCAATCTACGCAATCCGCGTGTCTACCGTACATGTCACATTCACACTATATTACAATTGCCATGCCAATATATGCATTTTGTGTACACATGAAAACTGGGAAGTCAGTAGGCCTTTATGCAATCTGTCATTTTGTGCACATTACGATATTGAGATTGGCATTGATGACTGCAGCTGTAGCGCTTGTGTATTGTGTCTGTCAATTACAGCAGGTAGATTTTTTTTATTCTACCACCGCTGAAGATGCTAAAGTACAAACATGGCTGAAGAGAACATTCTGTACATGGAGAGTAAAAGGATGCTTCCTGTTTACTATTCTAATGACTAAACAGCATGATGAACAGGTAGTGTTTAGTTTATGTTAAAGAAAGATATAGTAGTGTGTGTGTGTGTGTGTGTGTGTGTGTGTGTGTGTGAGAGAGAGAGAGAGAGAGAGAGAGAGAGAGAGAGAGAG
>JANCOA010229720.1:2500-10527 GCA_024363135.1 Leptodoras oyakawai | reverse complement strand
CTGGGCACCGGCTCCCCCGTGACCCCGTAACTGGGAATAAGCGGTATAGAAAATGACTGACTGACTGACTGACTGACCCACTGGCCATAAGAGAAACAGAGCACCTTTCTGGACGTTCAGGAAAACTGATTTGGAAAGAGAGCTTCGTATAAAAGGTTACTAATGTGAAACAGGGGAAGGGGCCAGGGCTTCCAGGAGATGTCCGATAATATCAGAGAATTCAAAACGTCCACACGACTGTCTGTCACTTCAGATGCCTATGCTGATTCTTATTTTGACTGGTTTATCTGCCGTTCCTCATTTCCGCATTTTTTTTTGTTCGATCCCTCATACCATGCTACTCTGATGTTAAAACGCAAATACACAAAATATGTAAACACTGACAGATCTGCGGCTGTCTAAAACCTAAATCCCATTAAGTGGAAAGATCATTCTGAGTTATTGAGAAACGCTTTGTCGGTTGCTCATTAGCGCTGCCGATCACGTTGCAGTTGCTGTAAACCAGAGTACACCTTAGAGTCCCTGTATTATTGTAGGGAACAATGGAGTTGAAATATACCCAGAGGTCTCAACGTGCAATGCCTGATAGATGATCGCTGAAACTTAAGCAGCGTAACCAGTAAAGAGATGCCGGTCGTAGAGTACTACGGCTAGTCTGCAAGGGAAGAAGATTAGCCGCCGTGTTTCAGTTGAAGCAAATAACAGAAGAACAAGTTTACAGAGATGGATCCAAATCAGTGTTATAAAGCGATCAGAAGGCTGAAGTCTACCCGAGTTCCTGAAGTTGGAAATGACGGAAAACAGACAGACAAAAATTGTGAACAATCAAACGATGTGGTACGGGGGGCAGCGTAGCTCAGTGGGTAAGGATGTTGGACTGCTGACCCAAAGGTTCAAATCCACACCACTGCCACTGTTGGGCCCTTGAGCAAGGCCCTTAATGCTCAGTTGTGTAAAGGAGATAAATGTAAGAGGATAAGGGTGTCTGCCAAATGCCATACATGTACAATAAAGACGTGTAACCATTTTGACAGTAAACACTCAACACTGAAAGCATGTCTCTTGGAAAACCAAAAACATACTAGGGCCAACAAAAAGCAGCAAGAACAGTGCAGTAGTAAGACTACTGCAGGATATTACTAACTTAATTTAACTTAAATCTAACTCCAATCATTCACAGTTCTCCTGCACATTCACAAAGCTGTCTCCTTCACCTCAGTGTGCCTCAACGTGCTCCTGAATTGTGAATACTGGAGAATATGGATCTTTCTTCACACACTGACAGAATAAACACAACACTAGACAGTGGTCTGAATATCGACCGGAGCAGCAAACCTGGCACCGTATACCTTCGTCGGTTCGACATGCTTGTCTGCTGGGACATCCGGAAATTTAGGGTGAGGATGTAATCAAACTTTTTTGTAGCCAAACCCGACTCAAGAATTTATGCTTCAAAACCGAATGGGCCTTTCTGATTGGCCAAGAGGAGTCGATTCATTTTCTATAGCAGCAGACTGGAGCACTTCCAGCTGTCAGGCTATTATTAAGGCTCTCAAAATACAAAATGTGTGTGTGTGGATATGCTCAAGTTTAAGTTTTCATTTAAGCAGCATTTTTGGAAGAAATCTCCTGCGTCAGCGATTTGTAACAGTCAACGTTTTCCAGCAAATGAATGTCTTCAACGCTGAGGATGTCACAGCTCGACAAGCGACTTTTGGTCTAATTACTGGTAACCGTTTCATTTTATTAAAAGCCAAGAACTTGTTTTACGGACATCCCACAAAAGTAAACGTAACTATAAATTAAGTACAACAAAGCTTTTTTTTTAAATTAAGAAAAAATTTTAATCACTGGCATAGTGATTTGAGAAAAGAAATTAAACGCATGAGGTTACTGGACGATCAAAGACAGCAATGTGATTTTTTTTTTTTTTACTACAATTATCCCATCATCTCAATTATAACCTGTTACTCAGGATTAGTCCGATAATCAGGTAGCAAAAGCCCATTTAATGTCTACCTCTATTTACAACAGGACTAGTACACCTTTATGCTGTTCCGTCAGCAAAAAACAAGCCTGTCCATGTTCCATCTTTTGTGCATGTGTTCGTAATATAAAAACCTCGTGTGAGAGGAACTGTGTGCCTCGCAAGAAGAAACAGAAGAGGTGAGGTGATGATTTGACGCCTGGGAAAGCTCACACTGCTAGTGGGCTGTGAGGACACTCGTCTTGATCATTTGTTTGCTTTTTTTTCTTCTAAATTTAACAATGCTGGCTCACGGTTTGTGCCTTGTGCAAAAGCGGTGGCAGAGCTGTCATTAAACCCTCAGGCCCATTTTAATTTGGCCTAATTACTGACCATGTAAAAACCAGAATCCAGAACCTCTGAGGCACATCGCAAACAGTCAGACACAACCCACGGAAGAGCAATGGGACCGACTGGCTGAGTGGAATCCATGAAAAGTAACTGATGACAACCGAAATGTTTGCATGGTCACTGTGTGATGTCACAACTTGCCATAACAAAAAAAAGGTCAATGAGAAAGACTGATGCTTTCAGAAAAACTCAGACGAGGAGCTAGAACTGAATCGATTTTGCCAGCCTAAAAAAAACAGCTCATTGGTAATACACAAACACAGAATGGCTCCAGATTACGCACCTTACCTTATCTGTGGAAACGGCTACAAGTGAACTTTGCATTTAAAGGATCACCTACAAAGTTTATTACACCAAAACCCATCTCTCACAGTGAAAGAGAAAGTACATCATGCATAAAGGAATAAGGACATTCCCTCCCCCCCCAATGGTGTTCCTTTCTTTTACGTTCAGTTTACAAGCAGTGAAAACACCACAATTGCTCACCTTTAGAAAGGACAAAGGATAGAAATCTAGAGCAGCATAATAGGTTAATTACCCATGATCGTATTTGCATTTTACTTAGACATATGCAAAGTAACAACAGCTTACCAAAAATATCATATGATGAACTACAAATCTACAGTTTTGACGTTTGCTGTAAATAAATTTACAGCAACTAGCAAAGGCAGGAGGCTGTTTATATAAATTCCTCATGTATAGAGAGATAGAGGAAAATAATTCTAGGCTATAGTATAAAATCATTTACTGTGTGGCATTTCAGTAACTCTATAAGCCCAAGCCTATTTTCAGGCTACCTTCACCACTTTTACTTTTAAAATCTTATCTTGGTCATTGTAAGGGTTAGCTATACATAGTGTCTATTCATTTTTTTTTAATGCAGAACTTTTATCATTTCATACTATAATACTTTCAGATTTCCTTGACATTACTATTTATACCAACAAACTAATTGCATCCTATGAAATTAGGTTTTCACATGCATCTCACAACAAAATTGTTTAGGGAAGATTGTCTAGAATCTTGCGATATCAGAAGCATGATGGTAGGAAACTAAGCAATTTGAAAAATATTCTTAGTGTCTACACTGTCGGCCCCATTTTGGAGACTATGCAGAAATTTGGTGTAATAAATTGGTGTAAATAAAAAAAAAAACTCAACAAAGCTTTGTCACAGAGAAACAGCTTGTTTCTCTGTGACAAAGGGTAGGTTCTGCTGTTTATTGTGACGTGGTACATTGAGAAGTGACTTTGTGAATTTGAACGCATGGTGGATCGGATTCTATGATTTTTGCGTGTAGTCGAGCGTCTAGCATTGTTGGAAAGGTCAACTGGCTGTCTGACACCTTACTACAATGAGAAAAACATCCTCACATGAGATGACCAACTCATCCAAGAACAAGGGTTGTGTATTTGGATGCAAATGTATCCCTCGGGTTCTAACGGTTAATTCAAAATACAGAACACGGAAAGAAAATCGTTTTACCTAAATCTGTTAATGAAGAAAAAAAACAACCTAAGTACTAACAAACTACCTAGTGATGTGTTTTCATAAACAACTTCTTCCAATAGCTTGCTTCAACAAATAAGTGATCGTTGCACCCCCTGTGGACTGAGATCACAACGTGATCTGACTGTGGACTGTGGGTTTTTAATCCCAATTTAGGTTGAAGAAGCTCATATACATATGGGGCACAGCTGTTATAGGATTTAAATAGAATCATTCAAACAGAGCAAGAAGAGCTCGTTTACACTTCACCGTTTCCTTTTGGTTGTATATGAATTCACCGATCAAAGGCTTTTTTTATGTTTCATGACCGTCTACAGAGTTCGTCCAGCTGCTGTGCGTGTGACGTGGTGGACTGTCTCTGTCAAACATCCTCAGTAAAGCCTTAAGTCAACTGACTGTCAATCGGTCCACTAAGATTAATCCAATATGCAACACCTTACACCCTGCTAGGTTTTTAGCCCATGTTAAGATCTTTCTGAACCAGACGTCAGCCGCTATACTGTAGCCGACTGTAGCAGGAGGAGAATAAGATTAATAACTGATGCTCAAAAAAATCAGAAGACAACAGTACCTCCGACTCCCTTAACCATTAGTCTTCATTAACCGATATAGTAATTCAAGATAAGAAAAATGCAACAACATTTAGGTAGCTTAGAAAGCCTTTTAACTAATAAAGAAGCATTTTAAAAAGAAGAATCTCCATTTCATATTTCCATTTCAACTCCCATAATTACTCAGGCATAATCACAACACTGTACATAATCACTTAATGTGATATCTAGGTAAAGTGCACCATTTTCTGCTTACATGCGCATGCATTGGCTCGTCTCTTGCGCAAATACACTTTACACGGAATTTAACAATAATTAACCAGGAATCAGGAGCCAAAATTTACAGAAAGGTTTCCCCAGGGAATACTGTGATTCCAAGAAAATGATCAGAAAGGACGTTCTGACGTGGCCGGGTTTAAAAAGCCTGATCAGAAAAGGAAAAATAAAAAAAATAATAATAATAAATAATCAATGTCAGCCATTAGTGTCGAAAAAGTCTCATCAAACCAATGGCATGGTGGATGAGTAAGTTCAGTAATGAGCACGCTGAGAAGGTGGCACTAGTTGAGAAAAGGCGATAAACACATTTAAGTGATTGAATAAAATCCACCAAATCTGCTGAACCTCCAGTAACAAGACACACCTGTAACCTGGGCAAATATGAAATGTGTGCATACTGAGAAAACATTCCAAACCAGAGAATCTGAACATAGCCTGTGATGAAAAAAATGTCAGCGCTACAAGCTACAGCAAGCTTTTCAGCGCCTCGTTACATCTGCATGCAAGTTCATTTTTAACTCTGATAAAAACCACTGTAAAATAAATAAATCCTGCACACTTACTCAAACGTGGCTGATTAAAAACTACGCTAAACAGAATTTGGAAATTAGGTGGTGATTAAATCAGGCCGTATTTTGTTGAATTTTGAGCTATTACATGCTGTCATTCGTTTGGAAAGAACTATTGCTAGTTCAAATTACTTTCATGATCGTGATCAGTTCACACAGGACATGTGATCTCTGTATAAATCACAGAGCTGGGTCTGCGCCTGCATGGCTCCCTTTAAAAAATATATATATATATATATTCCCTATATACTACATACACCTCATCTGCATCCACACTGCCCGTTTTAACCTTTATTACAAGTGACTGTTCGTTACTAGGAGCATTAGTAAACTAAATACGTGGCCATAACATGTCTGTAGGTGATACCTGAGCTAGGAACTTAATAGGCACATTAAGCAGCTACAGCTCAATAAGACTGCTTAGGTAACCGGAAATAATAAACGTGTTAATGCAGAAACCGAATTACACGATTGCTAATGACAGAACTGGGTCTTTTATTTATTTTTTTTTTAAACAAAGAAAGTCATTAAAAAAAACAGCAAGAGAGGGATAGCTTTTTTCATTACATAGTCATTCCGTTTCAGATTCATATTAGCAAATGATCATAATCGCTGAAATATGGCGTTCGTTTTGGGACAGTGGTGTCGCTATGAGAACAATCTAACATGTCTTCATAATAATCTTTGACCAACTTTTTTTTTTAAGTCATGGAAGGAAAAGTGTCATTATCTAGTGTAATTATAATTATAGCCCTGCACACGATAACACCAGCACAAGTAACTCGAGTACAACTGGTATCTTATAGTAGCTGAATCCGGGTCTACAGCGACAGGAAGTAGATTCATGCATGCCCTATATGTCCCAGGCTTTCTTCCCATCGATGTAGCTGTCAATCACGCCACAGCTACTTAAAGTCCCTAACGACCCTCAGATGTGTTGATTTTCAGAAATGTATAGACTGCCTACATATTCCCGTTGTGTATTTTAAACTTAGTCAAGATGGTTTCGTTTCTTTGGTGGGTAATGACAGAAAAGGGCAAGTGCCTCATGGCTGAATGTAAAAAGCACAGGTTATTTCTACAGGCCATTTTATAAAAGGTAAAAGAAGGTCTATTCTACAATAACCTTTAGATAGCCATTCAAACAGAGCTCAATACAAAGACTGCCAGTTGCATTTGTTTATACAGAGAACAATATTTTTTTTTTAACAAGTTACGAATTGCACCAATAATTCTGGAAGTGATTAGAACTGTAACTTGCTGTACCTCTTTACTGCAGTCATACATGTGGCACTTAGTGTCAGTACACTCCTTTCCACAACAGTGTTGTTCCAGCAGCGCTGCCTACTTTACAACACATGCCTCAAAACGTGTTTCAGTAACAGAAGTGGTCAATGACTCCTTTAAGGACGCTGCATGTCAGCGTGTAGACGCAAGGCCAGATTTCTAAAGAAAATGACATGAGAAAGTCAAATCTGACAATCAAGTCTACGGGCGTTTTCACATACACACTGTTTAGACTGAGTGAATGGAGCTCTGCTGTGTTTTCCTCTTTGATGCCGATTGTTTGTGCAGGTTTGAACACAGCACTTGCACTCGGGTGTGAAAAAATAACTGGTCCAAGACCATCTGCGTGAGGTGAATAAATCAATCCAGCTGCATGATGCGAGCTAAACGTGGCACACATTTCGGGTTGTGGGCAACATGCTTCTGCTGATCTGAGCTGCTCACATGAGCCAAAGGACAGAGCTGAAGTACTGCGGAAATGCCACGCGTTACGTAACTTCAGCCCAATGTACAAAAAGAGAAAGTCAGTAAAAATGTTTAAACTGGTCATTTCTACAATTATCTAGGAATTAATCCGTGCTCTCGATTCTTGATGATTTGAATGATGTTATTCTTATGTTTTCCCGTTATGGCATGCCTAACCAAGGAATGAACATGTTTTACGTTGCATTTTCAACCCCACATGAACCTCAGCCAACAATTTTGGGGTTTGGCTTCAATTTAATTACAAACGGTGAGGAAACAAACCAACCAGCAAATGAACTAAAGGTATCATACTTCGCATAGTCAGAGTCAGCAACCAGATTAATAGGCGTGAAAGCGCTATAACAGGTCTTTAAAACAAATCTTCATAATACAACACCCAGTCGGGGTGTGACAACAATCCAACATGATAGTGGATGATCAGATTTTTTTTTTTTTATGTTGCACTAGTACAGGCATGCTACAAGATCATTTAACGCAGAGTTGTCTGGCAAGAAAACTGCATTTCTACTCCTGAAGTCCAAAAAAAATTCCTAACCAAATAACGTGCTGATGTAGTTTGATCTAACTGATGGGTATATTTATCACATTGTCTGCTCCTTAACCCAAAGTGCCTAAGCCACACTATTTCAATTATAACCGTGCAACACCACATTGCTCGTTTTCAACCAGAGCAAGTAACAAGACGTGACGGGAGACGGTACATAACGGCTATCGGACACACAACACGGAAAAACATAGCAGGCCAAACACTAGTTTTGGGTAAGCAACTCGAAGACTAGTTAGACATTTTGGGGCTCGGAGGGCCACCTTACCTTGCAGTCACTTTCACTTTCAGCTCACAACAACAACAAGAACAAGATAAATACTGACAGTGTAAGAGATTTTACTGCAAAGCCATCCTCAAAACCTTTCGAAAACAGAACAACAATTTGTCGAGTTGATCTTTCAGTTTCTGTAGAAAGGTTGCAC
>JANCOA010227050.1:0-10543 GCA_024363135.1 Leptodoras oyakawai | reverse complement strand
CCCATTTCTTCTTTTAGCATTGTGAAGCTCTGCTTAGAACCTTCTTAAGATCCAGTGGTGCAAAATGCAAATTCTTTTTTAGCTGGTCTTAAGATTTTGATCAGGAGTGTATATATATATATATGAAAACAGGTCATCCACTAAAACCTACTATTCATGTAGTAACACTGGACATGGTCTAAAGCAGCTTAACATAGAGTGTGTAAATGTACAATAAAGGAGACTTGTGTGTAGTTCATTTCAAGGTGAAGGAGAGGCTTAGGATGGGCTGGGGGTGACCCCAGGGCGGCGTCTCATCAGGCTGCAGGAGTAACACGGTGTAATAAAGGTTGATAATGATGGAGCTGTTTCTGTTATTGAAATGCAGCTGAACTTTCTTTCTTTCTTTCTTTCTGTCTTGCTTACTCTCTTGATTTCTTTCTTTCATGGTGGGGAAAGAAAGACTGATCTGGTCAGACTGGTAGGTCATCTTTTGGTAAGTGCTGCTATAAAGGAAACACTGAATCACTGCTACTAAATAAAGCTAAGCGATTTGAAAGAAAACACCACAGCGAACGTAATGAAAAAAAAAACTGCGCAAAAAATTTGGCACCTGGTAACCGGTCACAACAAGCAAGTCCCGTCCCAGCGATCCGGAGGTCCACCTAAAACCTAAAAACACCAAGACGTGTCCTTGGATGGTGTCCTCGCTTTCTTGTAAATGACTTTGCATAAAAGTGTCTGCCAGGTGATTAAACAGCATCGCCACACGTTTGAAATGACTCCTGTGCTTCTGAATGGCTCTGAACCAGGTGTTGCATAGCCTAAGGGCCTGCGATCTAACAGCAGCACTTTTACCTTTGATGCATTTTGTTTCAGGCATTTCTCCTTTTGGTGCACGCGCACATGCACATGCGCACGTGCGTAGACGTCCTTACCCTGCCATTAAAGGAGGCGCAGTTCTCCTGGATCGTGAGAAATTAAAACTGCGTCATCCATATGTGTATGCGGTAACCGTTTTAATAAAAGATCCTGCATAGACAGGATGCTTGCAGATACATGTTCTGAGCTACTGCTTTAATTCCTTTATTAGGGAGACGCTAGGGAGGAGGATGATCGGATCGGATCGTGGTTTAGTTAAAATGCTTTATCTACTGTAGCGGAAGCAAACTTTAGGTTCTGATCATCGCAGGTGCCCTCAATGCACTGTGTGTTGTTTGATCATTAAGGGAGCGTTTGATTTCAGAGTGTTTCCTCTGTGTGTGTTGTGATTGACGGCGGTTTGACAGTGTAGGTGTGTTACAACGTGCACGATGAATGAGCAGTTTGTCTGGTGAAAGATTCCCTCTCGTGAAATATGTTATGTGATATATATTTTTAAACGGGTTGGACTGCTTCTTGGAGAACAGCCTTACCAGGCAAAAGTGGGAGAAATCTCTATTTATGCACTGTTCTGATAAAATGAAACCCAGATGTATGTGACGTTTATAGTATGGCGAGTTAGATAAGAGCGTTCATACGGACACAAGCGAGCATAGAAATTCCTGCCTGCTGTAATCCTCATCACTTTCTAAGAATAAAGTTAGCTGTAGTTTGGCCTTGACCAGAAAGTTGGCCATACACATAACACTAATATACACATAAATGATATATTTATGTTTATATATTATGTTGAATATTTCTTGACAGGTTTAACAGCGAGGTGACTCTATGATGCACATACAAGGTCTGTCCGGAAAGTAATGAGAATACATTTCCATGCTCTGTAGGGCTTACAGACTAGGATGTGTTTTAATCTTGGGAAACAAGAAGAAATCACATGGAATTTAGCTAAACATTCTCTCATAGCTAGTGAAGTATGCCTCGGTGTGTTGTCATGATGGAGGGTCTATAAAGAGGTGATCTGATGAAGAGGAAAATGTTCCATTTACCGTTTGGCCTTCTGGTACGAATTCTTTGTGGACGATTCCTTGAGGAGGGAAAAAAGCAGACGAACAGTGACTTGATTTTTTTTATTTGCTCATGCAGCCTTTATTTGGGCGAGCTGATGATGTCATGCACCATTCAGGATCGTACACGAATACCCATGATTCATCTCCTGTGATCTCTCTTGGGTGTTGATAATGTAGCTTTCTTCAACCTTTCTTCAAAGTTTCAGCACTTTAGCCGATTTGCACACAGAATTTTATCATGTACCGTAGCTCCAATCAGGTCTTACAGTTTATCCGAGATTCCCATTTCATTCTCATTACTTTCCGGACATATTTTAGCACCCCTAGTAACTCAGCTGAGGTATTAAGGCCCATAAGGAGTCACAGGATCACTCCGTGCCACATGGCCTCCTTAGAGCCTCCTTAGAGCTTAATGTAGATTAGGGGTGTAACGATGCATCACGATGCAAAAATGTGACGATGTGCATTGTGGACATATCAGGATATCACGGGTACGCTGTGTATAATGCCATCTAATGTATGTAATAGCATTTTTTGAGCAGCAGAGGGTTCTACCCTGACTAGCACGTCACACGTCATGCTGTTATTCACCTCAGTCTGAGACGCAGCTTCAAAACAAAAGCAAACGTGATGCAAACTTTGAAAGATGCAGACAGTGTAGCGATAATCACAGACAGGTGGACTACAAGATCATGTAATTGTATGTGTAATATATTGAAAGAACAAATAAAACGCTATACGCAAAGTGTAGAAAAGTGCAGTAAATGATCTTTTGAGTTCACCATACAGGGACACCTTGTTGAAAGCTCTGTCTATGGCTTAACCTCCTGGCAGAGGCAACCAGATTTGCAATGAAGTATCCTGGTTCTTACTGAATTCGTGATGAATCCTAACACCAGCGACTGCACCTACAGCGGCTCTTGGTGCTTTTAATCGTATGCAGACTCCTTTCAGTGCTGAACCTGCTGATGCTGTGCATAACCACAAAGTGCTGTAGTTCTAATGTTTGTGAGCGTGAGATTCTCTGAGGAACAGCACTTTTCTTTTTAACGTCTCCAGACAGCTTGTTCTGAAAGTGAAAGTTAAAAGTTGATTTTAAAATCTCGACAACCACACAAGTCAGCTAAACTGTGATTCTAAACCAGACCGTGTCCTCCAGTTTCTCACAATATTCAAACCGTTTTAGACATCATTTTTGAGAAACTGTTTTACCTGCTTTGTATGTCCTCAACCAGCTGTCTCTTATGTGTGGAAAGCTCTTTGGTTTTTCATATGGAAATGGATGATGGACATGCTTTTCAAGAATGGCAATTTGTTTGCTTTAATTTACAATATTCTTTAGGAGTGTAAATAAGTTTAGTATTTTATATGGCTGACACAACAGATGGACAAAACCCCAGAGATGCATTATATTGCCAAAGATGTTCCAATCACTTCCATGGCCACAGGTGCATAAAATCAAGCACCTAGGCTTGCAGACTGCTTCTACACACATTTGTGAAAGAATGGGTCGCTCTCAGGAGCTCAGTGAATACCAGTGTTGTACCGTGACAGGATGCCACCTGTGCAATAAGTCCATAAGAAATTTCCTCACTAATAAATATTCCACAGTCACCTGTCAGTGGAAGCAATTGGGAATGAGAGCAACTCAGCAATGAAGTGTTAGGCCATGTAAAATGACAGAGCAGGGTCAATGGATGCTGAAGCACACAGTGCGTCACATAGAAAGTCACCAACTTTCTCCTGAGTCAATCACTACAGACCTCCAAACTTCATGTGGCCTTCAGATTAGCTAGTACACCCTTCCTACGTCCATAAGAGAAAGTAATTAAGAGTAAATTAGCAGCCAGGTATTACTACATAAATACACAAGATTAGTTATTCATCAAGAACTGTGGCTACCTTTGTAAAAGCAGAATTTTTGGCACTTTTGTTTTCTGGAGAACTCGGGTATCTGTCTACATCTTGCCAAGATGCAAGTACGTCAGCCATGATTTTAGAGAAGCAATTGTTGCTGCTCATGAATCTGGGAAGGGTTATAAGGCCGTCTCCAAGCATTTTGAAATTCACCATTTTACAAGGAAAAGGATTGGTTACAAATGGACGAGTGGGTGTCCCAGAAAATTCAGTCCAAGGTCAGACCATTTAGTGCTCAGACATATAAAGACCAGGAGCTACAAGATGTGACTTGCAGGTGTCTGCAACAAGAATGGCTTTTATAGAAGGGTGCCTAGGAAAAAGGCCCTTGTCTTTAGAAAGATTCTGTTGCACAATTTTGGATTGCAAACTTGCATTTAAACTTCTGTCAGTAAGGGTCCATGTTGAAATAGTCAGGCATTCAGTGAACAGCAAGAGACTCAGTTGTTTGTTTATGCGATTTCCGTAGCTTACGTTTTTCATTATGTCCCGTCTCCTACACACGCTACTCAGATGCCACCCCTTGCTTAAAGCAAATGTTCCAGTATTCTCTGGACATTGTCTTTAGTTCATATGAGGAAAAACCCAAAGTTGTTGAAATGGCCAGGTCAAAGTCCAGACCTCAACCCCATTGAGATGCTGTGTCACGATCTTAAGCGAGCTGTGCATAAATCAGTGCCCTTAAACATCAATGGACTGAAGCAATGCTGTAAAGAAAAGTGGGATAGAATTTCTTTAAAATGTGAGAGACTGACAAACACCTACAGAAAGACTGGAAGGCATGTTTTTCCCTATAGAGTACATATCCTTAAACGATTCCTGTAGGGGAAAGGGTGCAAGCCTAAGCTGAGCACATTGCATCAACCACCATTCATCAATACCTGATATAACCACATGGGCAAGAGGTTGCTTTGGCCAACCTTTGTCAAGCACTACAACATACAGTATAAGTTATATTGACAAATGGCAAAAAAGAAGCCTTGTGTTAACCATGTCCAGAAGCGGCGTCGGCTTCTCCGGGCATGGAGGCATCACGGATGGACCATCACACAGTGGGGAAATGTATTGTGTGTAGAAAACTCAGTATTCCAGATCTGTTTTGGATGAAATAGACACCTTGTGCTTCGGACCAAAGACGCAAAGGACTGTTCAGACTGCTATCAGCAGCAAGTCCAAAAGCCAGGGTCCGTCATGGTATGGGGTTGGGTCAGTGCCCTTGGCAAAGGTAATTTACACTTCTGTGATGGCCGCCTTAATGTAGAAGTTTACACTGTGATTTTAGAGCAATATTTGCTGCCTTCAGGACAACATATTTTCTGGGGACACATGCATTTTTCAACAAGACAATGCAAAACCACATGCTGCACACGTTACAAAGGCATGGCCGTGGAAGATAGAGGGTACGGGTACTGGACTGGCCTGCCTGGAGTCCTGACCTGTCCCCAATAGCGAATGTGTGGAGAATATTGAAACCCGTACTGTTTGTAAATAAATAAAGCTATCCAAATTATTAACAAATAAAAAAAAATGTTGTTATTAACAAATTTGTCTTTTGTTAACAAATGAAAAGAAGTCGACTGGAATATCTTGGGTTCATGCTGTCTCTAGGGAAATAAAAGTCAAAGTAAAAGTAAGAGAGGTTTTTATTTTTTTATCTCCATACTGTCCCAACTTTTTTTATGATTTTAGCTGATTTCTGAAAGTCGATATACTTTTGAAATCTGTTGTGTGAGGACAACACAGTTGTTATTTAGGCCCTGATACATAAAACTGGAATTGAAAGAGGGTGTACTTTCTTTTTCCCATGACTATATAGGACTCGCAAAAAAACTGCTAACCCGATGTCACGGGTAAATCGGGATGTCAGAAATGATCCCCTAAAGTGGATTGTCCTTTATTCGCCTTTTCCCCGCTTTTTAGTCCTGCTATTTGGAGAAAAAACATCGAGCCCCATATGAGTTGATTGATCATGTCACTATGCTGTGAAGTGTATCTGTTAATCAGACAGGTAATGTTATGTGTGGGTTGTGTTTGATGTCTTTGGCACCCCGGCATTCCATGTAAAATAGTGCACCAGAAAAGCTGAGTTCAGTACAGTTTTGCGTGCATAACGGACAGACTTGTATTTCTCGTAACATAGTTTACACCACAACATGAATTTCGGATGTTCTAAAAGTTTAACCACACCTTCATCCATTTGTTCTTGCACAACCATATTGCCGCGGTGCATGAACTGAGCCGTGCACACGCTGGGTGAGTTTACTTTTTTTTTTTAACCTGGTGGTTGGCAAACAGTGTTTGGTGCATTATCTCTACCTACTGAAATTTAGTGTGGGTCTGGATGACTTGACCTTACTTAAATTATGTAAATATTTTTTTTCCCTTACAAATGAGTGCATTTATGTAGAGGAAAGCAGTAAAGGAAAATAGCTGAAAATCCAAATGCGACAGCTGTCAAAGGGAGAAGCTTGGATTTACACCAATAATTCAGCTCTAATGCTACTTGACCCAGAAAAAAAAGAACAGATCAAATGATTGTTGAAGTTTTTGCTTTGTAAATAAATTAAAAGACGTGATCGTACCGGATTAATCTGGAATTTCAGACCTGAAAACATGACCCACACGAATCCTGCAGATCGGTAAAGAAAAAGATTTGTGGTGTATGTGGAGTTTTATGAGCTCAAGCTCGACATGCCCAGATCCACACCTGCTGCGTACCCCAGTTGCGCTTGTGCACATTTGTTTGCCGTTTGGCACAGTAAACAGGTCCGTTCACTTCCATTTAAAGCTTTTAGTAAACAGTTGTGTGTTTTTAGACACCCATAAATCAAACAGTTCCTGCTTAATCTGCACAATCTAGTGAATATTTTTCAAAATTTGAGTTTTTTTTTTTTTTTTTGGTTTTGGTTCGATGTGCTGCTGTGCCTTTCCCTGCACTCTATATGTTTTCCTGCATTTTGTCCAGTGCCTGTCCAAAGGGCTACCAGGGATTTAGAAATTTTGCGAGCCCTGCTGTATCTGTTTAGTTCAGTGTGCAAGCTGTGATTAACTGTAATGCTTACTTAGGATTATAATGAACAGCTGGAGCTATGAGAAGAGCAGAACAGACTTTCCGCATTACTATCCACCAGTGCTGGCATCGGAGCAGTCATTGATTCTGATGGATCCGTCTATATTCTTCTGTTACTGAACACAGCACAGATTGCTTCCTAGTCTTGGCTTTAAACGTGGGATTCAGAGCACCTGATCTTTGTCTTCTTTGTACACTTTTCTGACCATGACCTTCAAGACTTTTTCCAGTGAAAGCACAAAGCTTTGAACAAAGCTTGAAAGCAATGAGAATATATTGGGCAGCATGTGAACAGTCAGTTTTTGAAGTTGATGTGAACAGAAATGTAAGGATTGGAGTGACTTTGACAAGGGCCAAATTGTGATGGCTAGAAGACTGCTACAAACGTTACAACATTAGAAATTGATGCCTGTGAAAAAGTGGAATTTTTGCCCATCCTTGCTGTACACAAGACTAGAGCACTTGATACAGCACAAATGTGGACTGCAGGCAGACCAGTCGAGCCATGCTGTTGTAACTGGTGCAGAATGAGGCCTGACATTGTCCTGCTGAAATAGACATGGAGATCCTGGGAAAAGACGTTGTCTTGATGGCAGCGTATGTCTCTCTAAAATACCAGTATATTCTTCTGTTACTGAACACAGCACAGATTGCTTCCTAGTCTTGGCTTTAAACGTGGGATTCAGAGCACCTGATCTTTGTCTTCTTTGTACACTTTTCTGACCATGACCTTCAAGACTTTTTCCAGTGAAAGCACAAAGCTTTGAACAAAGCTTGAAAGCAATGAGCTTTATGGCGAAAGAAAACGATCAGCAGATTCTGTTTAAACAAGCTCACTTATGTTTTCACTGTATACATTCACTTTTCATTATATTTAAATTGTGTGCATATTCCACAATATGTAATTACATTAATGATCAATGGAAGGCCAATAAATCACTCCTGGTCCTACTGTGTATGTATTTACAGATATTTTTACAAATATGAATGCCATAGAATATTTTTAGTTGTTATGTTTTCTTTTCACAACAGTATCAGTATTGCAGTCCTCTCACACACACACACACACACACACACACACACACACACACACACACACACACACACACACACACACTATCTTCTCTCGCTCTGAGTTACAGAAGTTTTCCCTCTAGTGCAAACTGAAATCAAATCCACCCCCTGAACATAATATTGCCTAGGTGAAAATCTAATTGTACATGTATTACTGCATGAAAACATGGCTGTAATATATGTTGTGTCTAACTCGCCACTAGTTAGCCAGTTATAAATGGTCTGAGGTGAGAGAAATGGTGATCAAAATGTGGTCAGATATTATTAGCAACAAAACTTGTGTTAAACTGATTCAAACAACCGTCAGCCATAACATTATAAACCACTGACAGGTGATGTAAAAACAATGAACTCATTACAATGGCACCTGTCAAGAGCTGGGTATATTGGGCAGCATGTGAACAGTCAGTTTTTGAAGTTGATGTGAACAGAAATGTAAGGATTGGAGTGACTTTGACAAGGGCCAAATTGTGATGGCTAGAAGACTGCTACAAACGTTACAACATTAGAAATTGATGCCTGTGAAAAAGTGGAATTTTTGCCCATCCTTGCTGTACACAAGACTAGAGCACTTGATACAGCACAAATGTGGACTGCAGGCAGACCAGTCGAGCCATGCTGTTGTAACTGGTGCAGAATGAGGCCTGACATTGTCCTGCTGAAATAGACATGGAGATCCTGGGAAAAGACGTTGTCTTGATGGCAGCGTATGTCTCTCTAAAATACCAGTATAAGCCTCTGCATCAATGGTAACTTCACATATATGCAGATCACCCATGCAATCACCGATTTGGCACTTTTCTTTACTTTACTTTCTTTTCTGTTCTTGCAACAGTCTGGAGTCTTTTTCATCTGTGGTCCATCTTGGATGACTTCTGGCCCAGAAAACCTTCTGCTGTCTCGGAGCAAAATTACTACACGGCTTCTTCTTTGTATAATGCAGTTTCAGGTTGCATTTCTTGATGCAGCAGTGGTCTATGTTGCGTGACAATGATTTTCCAAGTACTCATGACTAAGTACTCCAAGTACTCATGACTTGTGGCTGTGTCCATCATGGCAGGATGACTGTTTCTCAAGCAATGCTGCCTGAATGCTCAATGGTCAAGGACAATCGGCAACGGTTTCCACCCTGGATACGCAGTGGTTAGTAATTACCAAAGTGGTCCAAGTAAGCACAGCTGGTGAACTAACAACATGGTCATGGGTGCCAAGGCTCATTGATGGACATGGGGAACGAAAGCTTGCTGCTCATGAGGCTGCATAGTTGCAGACCAGTCAGAGAGCCCATGCTGACCCTGACCACTGAAAGCACCTAAAATGGGCATGTGTGCATCAGAAGTGGACCATGGAGCAATGGAAGAAGGTGGCCTTCCAGGGTGGCTCGGTGGGTAGCACTGTTGCCTCACAGTAAGAAGGTCCTGGGTTCGATCCCCAGGTGGGAGCGGTCTGGGTCCTCCCTGTGTCTGCGTGGGTTTACTTCGGGTGCTCTGGTTTCCTCCCACAGTCCAGAGACATGCAAGTTAGATGAATCAGACATACAAAACTGCACTATGATATGATTGTGTCTGAAAGTTGAGCTTATGTCCTGATCAAAGAACTTGTGTATCTATGTAACCTTGTCATGTGTGGCCACTGATGCTGAAATGATGTCAAAAAGCAACAAACAAGCAAACCTCATGTTCAGTGGAAAAAAAAATAGGACGTAGGACATGGTCTACTACGCTTTTACATGCACTGTTATCTGTCTAGGAGATAATGTATATTGCAATAGTGCGCAGAGTGTAGGGTAGCCATGCTCCTGTAACCCTGTGGCAGCAGGGGCGGCGTCGAGTGTCAGTAGCAGGCAGAAAGGAGTGAGACGGTGGTTTAGTTTGCGGAGCTCGCAAGACACACACTCGATCTTGAACGGGAGTCGACTCTCAAGCTCATGGCAGAACCCTTCCTGCTAGTTTTTCCTTTGTTTTGAGTTTTCGAACTCAAAAAGCACAGTGTAAATAAACTCCATGTAAATAAAATTCCGCCTTGCTCCTGAGCCTTCCTCTGCAGCCTCACCCACTGGGGATTTACAAACCCCAAAGACTACAAATCTAGTTGTGTTTACTATTATTGTGTGATTGGTTCACAGGTAGTTTTAATGTTATGGTTGCCGTTTTATTAGGAACATGACTTTATTCTTCTTTGTTGTGTATGAAGTTGGTCACATTCATATGATTCTTCTATAGCTTCATAGCCAGTGGAAAATGTGTGTGCATACAGAGACTGTTACAGGCTAGCAGTCAGACTAGCAGGCTAATGAAAATCCCAGTATTCCCAGTATAACGGGGGAAAAGAACGCTTAACGGGTTTGTCCGGTTCTTCTATCAGTAGTTTATGTTCTTGGAGCTCTGCTTTCCTCTTTCCGCACTCACTCTCTCTCTCTCACTCTCACTCACTCTCTCACTCTCACTCTCTCTCTCTCACTCACTCACTCTCTCACTCACTCTCTCACTCTCTCTCTCACTCTCTCTCTCACTCTCTCTCTCTCACTCTCTCTCTCTCACTCTCTCTCTCT
>JANCOA010226532.1:0-10548 GCA_024363135.1 Leptodoras oyakawai | reverse complement strand
AACTACACACATGGACAAAAATGTTGGTACCCTTCTGCAAAAGAAAGAAAAAACCCACAATGATTACTGAAATAACATGAAACTAACAAAAGTAATAATAAATAAACACTTACTGAAAATCAACTAAAGAAAAAATCAGACATTGCTTTTGAATTGTAGTTCAACAGAATAATTTTAACAAACAAAGTAATGAGACTGGCCTGGACACAAATGATCGTATCCTTAACTTAATATTTTGTTGTATATCTTTTAAGGCAATTACTGCACTCAAGCAATTTCTGTAACTCTCAATGTGACTTCTGCACCTGTCCACAGGTATTTTAGCCCACTCCACATGAGCAAACTGAACCAGCTGTCTCAGGTTTGAATGGTGCCTTTTACAGACTACATGTTTCAGCTCTTTCCATAGATGTTCAATAGGATTTAGATCAGTGCTCATAGAAGGCCACTTCAGAATAGTCCAACGCTTTGCTCTTATCTGTTTTTGGATGTTTTTAGCTGTGTGTTTTGGGACATTATCCTGTTGGAAGACCCATGACCTGTGACTGAGACCAAGCTTTCTGACACATTTAGCTCCAGAATGCCTTGATAGATAGAGATTTCATTCTACCCTGCGCAGACTCAAGACACCCTGTGCCAGATGCAGCAAAGCAGCCCCAAAGCATAACCAAGCCTCCTTCATGTTTCACAGTAGGTACATTCTTTTGTTCTTTGTATGCTTCATTTTTGCATCTGTGAACATAGAGCTGATGTGACTCCACTTTTTTATCATCTGTCCAAAGGACATTCTCCCAGAAGCTTTGTGGCTTCTCAACATGCATTTTGGCAAATTCCAGTCTTGCTTTTTTATGATTTGCTTTGGCTTTCTCCTCGGTCATCCACTTTGGCTAAGACAGTGACGGAGAGTGCGATCTGACACTGATGTAGCTTGACCATGGAGTTCACCTCTAATCTCTTTGGAAGTTCTTCTGGGGTCTTTGGTTACCATTCATATTATCCATCTTTTCAATTTGTCGGGGGTACCATAATTTTTGTCCAGTCCAGTTTCATTCATTTTCTTGACCGCTTATTCCTTTTCAGGGTCACAGGAGAGCCGGTGCCTAGCCGGCAGCATAGGGTACAAAGCAGGAACAACCCAAGACAGGGCGCCAATCCATTGTAGGGCGTGCACACACACACACACTAGGGCCAATTTAGAGACACCCATCAACCTAACGTGCATGTCTTTGGACTGTGGGAGGAAACCGGAGTACCCAGAGTAAACCCACGCCGACACGGGGAAGACATGCAGACTACACACAGAAAGTACCCAGACCCCCTCGCCACCCGAGGATCGAACCCGGGACCTTCTTGCTGTGAGGCAACGGTGCTACCCACCGAGCTACCGTGTCACCCAGTTTCATTAGGTTTTTATTTATTTATTTTTATTATTATTATGTTAAAACACAATTCAAATTGTCTGGTTTTCATTAGTTGATTTTCACTAAATGTTTTTTTTTTTTTTTTTTTTTTTTACATTTACGGCATTTGGCAGACACCCTTATCCAGAGTGACTTACATTTATCTCATTTATACAACTGAGTGTTAAGGGCCTTGCTTAGGGGCCCAACAGTGGCAGCCTAGTGGTGCTGGGGCTTGAACACACAACCTTCTATTCAGTAACCCAACACCTTAACCACTGAACCACCCCTGCCCCTTTTATTATCACTTTTGTTAGTTTCACGTTATTTCAATATCATCATGCGTATAGTGGCATGATGGTAATTGTTCAACGAATAACATCTTTGGTTAAACTCTTTTTGTAAAGTATCTTGGCTATGTGTGCAAGTTTCTGACTCTTGATTTTGTTTGTAGACCTAAAAAAAAGTAGGATAATGTAGAAAAATATCTATAGCGTTTGTGTAATGTTATACGTAGGGAAGTGCCATGCTTTTTTCTGTGTGTGTGTATGTGTGTGTGTGACCACTGATTCATACTTCTATATTTCTATATTTTACATCTGTAGACAAAAAAAAGTTAGATTTCGCAGTATTCTATGTCCTTCTAGTTCCACACAGTAACACTGTAGCTTCAGCGCACGACTAAAGAACCAATATTCAAGACCAGTAGAGGTTTTGGGTGAATGGATTGTGTTATCTGGGGCTACGTGCGTTATATCAGCGATAAACAACCGCGCAGACTCTTAAGAAAACCCCGAGACGAGTCTAAGATTTACCGCGAAGCACCTTTTTACCTCCTTTGCTCTCGAAGCAAATAAGATTTCCCGCCTGTGCGTCGTCACACACACACACACACACACACACACACACAGACAGAGAGAGAGAGAGAGAGAGAGACGATGGCAAGTGTAATCTTCAGCAGAGCTCTCACTCCGGCTAACTTTCTGCTCGTTCTTCCTCTGTGACTGTCAGTGGGAAAAGCACGGCGCTCTTCTCCCAGGTTCCGATGCGGAAGCTGAAGGAAACACATCCATCCGGCACCGGAGCGCGTGACCATTTTCGGAATGCGTAAATCGTCCAACAATTTTTTTTTTATCTGCGTGCTTTTCAAGCCAACATGGTGAGTGAACACTGAATTCCCTTTGAGCTCGGTGTATGGGGAGTGATCGTAGCTATAGGTTTGTCTTTCAGCACTGATTTTGGACGCTAATTGGACGTGTGGTCCGCTGTAGTCACGTGTGACACGCACAGAGTTGCTTTTGATTCAGTTTATTAGGAGGAAACATGGATCTATTTGAATCGATTCATTAGTCTGTTTTTACTACCGAGCATATGAGTCGATTTAACACATCGCGCACTGTTTGATATTTTGAGCGAGTGAAAGTTAGGCTAGGCTACGTCCGAACCCGTGTGTAGTACTATTATACCAAACAGTATATCACAGGTGAGGTGGCGTAGATTTCTGACATAGCCCACTCTTTAGTATGGCAGCTCTTTCTGAAGAAGGCCATGGAGCGCAGTTTTAATGAGCGGATTAGCAGCTTCTATTCCATCACTACGGCGAGCCTCCTGGAAACGGCACCTGAACTCGTATTACCGTCACACTGACAGATCACACTACGCGTGGCTTACGCTCATCCAGTGACACCTCAAGCTCCTGTTTCTCAGACAATGCAATCTGAAGCTACTATACACACGACGACCTAATTAACTCTCCCATTCCACGACCTCGAACGGCCTAAAGGTCCACCTGGCATGTGGATTAGGTTACCTGCTCTCTCTCTCTCTCTCTCTCTCTCTCTCTCTCTCTCTCTCTCTCTCTCTGCCTGTGTGATGTACGCGTACATAGTTTTTATATCAACTGAACAGCTAACAGTTTTGACCTTGTGGAGACATTTGGTTGGTCCTCTCAAGGAAAATCGTCTAAAAGGAGCCAACAAATTGGTTTAGGCATAGCATTAAATTCCTGAATGTCAATGAAATTAAAGGTTAGTAAGAGAGAGAGAGAGTTTTCTCTTGCTGGTCCTGGCCCTGGCCCATAGTGATAGGACTATGTGACAGTTCAGACCTTATGTATCTGGTGCTCTTGATCAATTTAATTAACCAGTTAATTAAATAAATAATTGCATAAACAAACAAACAGGTATAAGGCAAACTGAGGTACGGGTCAGGGGTAGTTGCAGGCATAGAATTATTGAGTAACACAGGGTTCAATGGAAACACCCAGAAACAGAATTACAAGTGTGTGTGTATGTGTGTGTGTGTGCGTGCATGCCACCTGCATCATCATCTTCTTGAAGGGATTTTTATGTTATAGGTAACAGCAGTAATGTATTTTGCTGTGTCATGCAAACTATACTAGACAAGGTATACTGTGGTTGAATAAAACTGTGTAATGAATGCAACATTTGACTATTAAATGAGCTGATGCCCCTGATGGCAAGATTCTGTCAATTTATTTGTGCTAGCCAGAGAAATGTGGTACGATTGCACAGCCGACATCATGAATAGTGTCTCTGTTCAGCAAGCTGTGGATAGGCTTTGCAGATGTATGCACATGGAGGAACAATAACCCATTTGATCCCACCGGTCACAATGATGCGGCTTTTTGTTTTGGGCTTGCAAACCTCTAAAAGGTCCAGTGATGTACATATTACTGAGATGACCACTATAAATGAAATTTGAAATGTTAGCCTATTGGTTTTGTATGAACATTGTAGTGTGAGCGGAACGAATGGTCAAGTGACCAAAGTCATTTACTTTTTGCTTGAACCTTAGAAGGAAGCTGTTTGTAACTGTTCAGTTTTGGTGGACCTGAGGCCACTGTATTCTCAGATTCCTGTTCTTGTCAGGGGTGGAACTCATTATAGTGGTCTTCTGCGGTTGTAGTGTATATACCCCAAGATTTCATGTGTTGTTTATTCTGAAATACTTACCTACTTACCATGGTTGTAAAGATTTGTTACCAGAAGCTTTCTTAGCTCAAACCAGGCAATTCTCCTCTAACCTCTCTCACTAACAAGGCATTTCAATCCTCAGAACCGCTGCTTTTGTTGTTTGTTTTTGAAATCTTTTTCTTTAATATCTATAGATTACTATGACAATCCCAGGAGATCAGTAGTTTCTGTTTGGGGGGAAAATATAGCTTTAGCCCCGAGATGATAAGGCAGAGACATTGATTTTTTTGGATCTACCAAAATATTTTATTGTGTGACTGCTCTAATACTTACCTGATCTAAAATGTAGCTCCTTGCTGTAACTGAAGTACAGATAGAGTGAGGGGAAAGTAATTTAAAACCCTCTTTGAGGGTTTTGTAAAAATCTCTTTGCGCCTCCTGTGACCTTCTGCAGCCTTGTGGTGGTGTGCTGTGTTTAATCTGGCATTAAAATACAGCATATTTGGTCAGGCTTCAAGCCCATGAAATGACAGGAAATAAACTTAAATTATTATTGGGGAATTACATCAGTTGCACATAAATTAAATGAGGCCAGGTAATTCTCTTACAAATAACTAAAACCTTTTTAAAGGCACCTAGCTGTGGTTTGTTGCCTGTAAATTATTGCATTGATATTATATAGAAAATGCTATCATTAATTATGTAATCATTTATACAAATAGTTTTGTCCAGCCTCTTTAGTGCCTCTTACAATATCTTAGAGATGCACTATTCGATCAGCTGGTGACCAGAATTGGCCAGTTTTCAAAGTGATCGGCCATATTTGGTGACCAGACATTCAGTTTTGTGTCTGTCCCGAGTCTTCACATCCACAGAAGGACATGAACAGCACAGTGCTTTTACTAACTTTAAATTAGAGCGGTCACAAGAAAAAATGTAATAATGTTAATTGCGCGATTCATTTTTTAAATCGCACATTAACTGCAGTTTTAACGCACATTTTGATTGCATTGTACATACAGGTAAGCATCGTAGGGCTATTGAAAATGTTGTTGCTGTTTATCACTGGTCTAATTTAAGAGAAATGAATGTTGAATGTTGCCAATATTCAGATGACTATTTGAAAAAAAGTGAAATATTAAAGATATTTAAGAAATATTAAAGATATATTGTCTTTAAAGACATTTAAAGACAACTAGGAGCTAGGGAACATGGGTATATCACTTTGCGGGTAGTTCTGTTGTGCTGCTGCTACATGACTGGCTGATTCGATTGTAGCTCAGAGACCCTCCCCCGCAATGGAAGGGAAGGAGTTTGCGTACATGCTATGACGATTCGTCGCCTTTGTCGTCTCCATCAACATTAAACTGATGTAACGTACAAAAATATACTAATCCAAAAAGCTACAACTTCCTCGTTCTCCATTGTTTCTTTCAAAATTTAGCAATGTTTATGATAGCCAACGAGCTAGGAGATCCTAACACTGAGCACGAGAGATCAGAGCACTGCACGCAAAGTTAAACAACAACCCAAACATACATTAAAAAGTTAAAATACATCACCCACCGTTCATAGATGTTCACATTTATTTTTAAAATGTCTACAGCATGCAAAATTAGTCTGAACAGTGATGTTTGTTTATCATTTATCATGCTAAATACAGCTGAGTGCTGTCCCGTAGAACACAAGCAATGTAATCAAGGTAGAACCCTGATGCTGTCCGCTGTTGACAGTGCAGCACTTTCCAAATAGGGGCCCATGCGACTGGAATGCAGCCTAAAACGAGTAACATACATTTTGGAATGTTTGTGTTCACTGATGGCATGTAGGTAGTAGGGAAGTATTTCGGTCACATCCATGTTTTCAGCGTGGAAATTCTTCACCGTGCCTGAAGAAGACAACAAACTTGCTGTTTGCAGTATCCTACATGCATGGCGAAAGTATACAGAGACACAAAGTGGACTGGGTAAAAATAAAAATGATTGAGTTTTGCAATTCGTGTGCATTCTTTTATTTGTTGCCACGATTTCTTCATTTGTGCACATTAATTAACAGTTTGTTCTCTCATTTTCTTTTAATTATGCTCATGTTTTCTTAATTTGTTCAAAGTACACACACAGTAGCATATTTCAAGCCCTTTTTGTTTTATTTTTATAATTATGGTTCCATAATTTGTGCCAGTGACACGGTGGCTCGGTGGGTAGCACCGTCGCCTCACAGCAAGAAGGTCCCGGGTTCGATCCCCGGGTGGGGGCGGTCTGGGTCCTTTCTGTGTGGAGTCTGCATGTCCTCCTCATGTCCGTGTGGGTTTACTCCGGGTTTCCTCCCACAGTCCAAAGACATGCACTTTAGGTTTTTTTTACATCTCTAAAGTGGCCCTAGTGTGTGTGTGTGTGTGTGTGTGCGCGCCCTACGATGGATTGGCACCCTGTCTAGGGTTGTTCCTGCTTTGCCGGCTAGGCACCGGCTCTCCCGTGACCCCGAAAAGGAATAAGCGGCTAAGAAAATGAATGAATGAATGAATGAGTTCCAGTATGTCAAAATAGTAGTATATTTCATAAGATCAAACTAGTATTGTTTGATCTTGTGTACTCGTACTGTTTGACCAGTATTCTGAAGGGCTCTATAATTACTTTATAATTGAAAGCAGGAGTCTTCACATCCTCTATTGGCTAAGGTTCTAGGATTATGCTATGATGGTTCTAGGATTATGCTATCATGAATTAAAACAACTTCACATTTTGGAAGGAGTGACAAAATTGTTTTAAGTTTGTGGTGGGGCCAGATTCTCTTGTGCTAAAAATATGAAGATAACAATTGCTAATTACTTTTTAAAGGTGGCCAAACTGTCATAATTTATTTCTATGTGTTTGCCTTAAACGTTAACCTGCTGTATTATTGGTGATGCTTATTCTACAAACTCATATCAAGTAACCGACAGGCTTCAAACTCAGCGTTATTATGCTGTACTTACTGGCTATGGTTCCTGCTAAACAGGCATAGTGACCCTTCCTTGGTGTGAACTGAAGTAGAACTTGATGATCCTTCCCTAACAATGGTGGAAACAGCACAGAAAAGTCACTAAAATTTTTAGTGTGAACAGTCTTGGTGGTAAACAATACCATCATTCATTTCAATCCATTAGGACTATTATCAAGATCAAGTGGAAAAGGTGTGGATACTAGGGTTGGTTCGGCTGATGCATAGGCATATGCACAGGCATGGCTAGAGTTTCTCTTAAATCTGTCAATTTTATCACCTTTACTACTGCTCCATCACCTGTACTCTCCCTGTCTGATTCTGGTATTTTATATCAGTTCCTCACTTCTGCTTGTACAATTCAATATTGCTCTGTGCTCTTACCCTACACTGTTAGATGATGAGGTGCAAGTCCCATAGTCTGTGGGGTTTTTTTTTCTTGCAGATTCCCCTGCGGGTTATGTTGCATACAGATTTTACAGTTTTCACAAAACCTTTTAGCATACATTGCAAATCCAAATGTCCTAAATACGTTATTTATTTGATCTACCATGACTCTGCATGACTCAATTGAGCTGCTGCTGCTCTAAATAAAGATTTAGGCAGAACAGGCTTTCCCTCATCATCCTGCCATGCAAGGTCTGTTTTTTGAGAAATGCCATTATTTTGCCATTTCTGATCTATAATTAACACTTTTGTATAGTGATTTTCAATCTGTGCTGCTGCAGCCTTTTTTGCTTCTTTATCAGCTTTTTGGTTCACCTTAGAAATATCATGTTTCTTGTTTTGAAGTGTGTGTAGTTCATGTACAAATAGCAACCATTTTTGGTAACATTACAGCATCTAAAAGAGCTAATAGTTAATCTTTACTTGTTACTGGTTTGCCTGAGGATTTAACCATCCCCCTGTTCTTCCACTGTGTAGCAAATATATGTATTACGGAATATGTGTATTGGCTCGCTGTATAAATGGTGACCGTTTTCAGTTTACCTAGTTTACAGGCTTGTGTGAAAGCAATTAATGCTGCAGAATTCTTCTCAATGATGAGATGGTAAAGACTTCTAAACCTTAAGTGAGTGTGAATACAGCAACCCTTGGTTTGTACTGATGTCTGTTTTTCTGCATGAACCATCTTCTGGTTTATTAGGTTACTGCTTTTTGTCCTATAAGTTGACTTTGGCTGTATTTTTATTGATTCTACAATTGTTCATTTATCCTACGCCTAGTAGCCCTTTGGACCAAAAACGTCAGGTATTTGTTTTATATCTTTTTCCCTCATTGTCTTGCTCTCATCTGACTCATGTAAGAACGTACTCAAGTAAGAACGATGGTCAGGGTCTGTTAGGAACCCTTTCTGACAGGTGAACTGCCTTTAGTTTGTCTGTAACCCAGACCAGCCTAATTTTCTATAGCTGCAACTCTGGCATATGCACTACCCCTGGTTCCCTTGCTTTTCTGTCCATACCTTATTTTAACCTCATTTTGGTGTATATTGGTGTTCTAAGGAACTCCTGTTCATACTCTGTCAGGTCCTAGGCTGGAGCCTATCTGTATATTGCATTATGTAGCTGGGTTTTGCAAGAGCCTGAGCTCTTTTCCTTAAGTCTTTTGTCACTGAACCTGGACCTTTGTCATTTAAATCTAAGGAATAATAGTAGCTAGGAGCTTTTGAGCTTATTACAGAAATAATTGGGTTTTGTGTATACCACTGTAATGCCTTCATCAGTAGGTAAAAGTCCTAGGCCTAATATTATCATTTTATCACTAGGTCCTTACAAATTCACTAGATAATGTGTCACAAAGAAATGTCATTGGTCTACCTTTTACCAATATTCTTCCCAGCGAGTGGCTGTTGTTTTGGTTCAGGTTGCTTCAAGGACAGGATCATGATCCATGTTGCCACAAATGAAGTAGTCGTCATTGTTGCCTATTTTCCAGCCTCCTCTTCCTCGACCTGTTGACCTTCTCCCCCACCCCTGCCTCCGCAAATGCGTGCACCTCGGTAATGCGCATCACAAGAATCATCAGTATCAGTATCTGTTTCAGTATTACTAAAATTCTTACCTTTGTGTGGGTGGCCTCTTTGTGATTTCTTATGTTGCTTCCTCTGCTTTTCCATATGCTGCCCATAATCTTTTACCATTTGTAGTGGCTTCATCTCCCATGCTACCAGGTGTTTGGTCACAAACCTATAAAGATCAGGATGCAACCCCTGTAAAATCTGTTCTTTTTGCTGAGCATATGCCCACCATCATCACAGGGATTAGATTGTGGTACTCCACTCCTTCATGTTCCTGATGACAATATTTAATTTCACTATAATCAGCACGTATGGCATAGTGTTATGGTCTAACTCAGCTTTAAATAGGGTAAAAGTGATATTCCTTCCACAGCAGTTTTTTTTTTCATTGCTTAGTGTCCACAGTCTATAAACAAAAACTTCATTATGCCTTCCAGCATTTGGGTTTGGCATTGCAGTCATCGAAAAGATTTCTGCACTTTCTTATCTGCCATCATAAACTTTTGTATTTTGTTGTGTGTGTAGTTTATAAATCTTACCTGAAGGACTGTGCCTGCCTCCTTCACCTTGGTCCTCTAATGGAGTCAAAGGAGGTAACGGTGGGACCAATCAAACAGGTGTGAAGGGTCACGGTAGGAACGAGCAAGGAACTGGTGTCAGTGCAGGCAGAGGAATGGCCTGAGGAGGGTTGGAAGGTGGAGCCGTTTGCAAGACTTGAAGTTGAGCTCCGGGCTTGTAGGGCAGTGGATCGACCTTGGCATGTCTGCATCTACCTCTGTAAAATACTTAATTATCCTCACTTTTTTAGAAGAGCATTTACACAGTCTTGTTCACCTGTGTCTCTCTTCAATTTCTTTACTTTCTGTTTTTATTTTTCTGGTTCTTCTTTTTTATTCCTGCACAAAAATCCAAACATGTTCGTGTTTTTTGTCTTTTTCCTTGCCTCTTTTTAGCAATTGACCTTAGCAATCTTAGCATCTTAGCAATTAACCTGTGACATTCTGATGCTTGCAATTTACCATTACTGGTGCTGACTGCAGCCCAATAACCATCAGACGGCATCTGAGAGAGATGGGCTTCAGAAACAAAAAACGTCTTCGAAGGCCACGTCTCATTCAACGCCACAAAACTGCCCTTTTGGACTTTGCAAGGGAGCACCAAACATGGGACACTGAAAGGTGGAAGAAAGATTTATTCTCTGATGAGAAAAAAT
>JANCOA010224995.1:0-10558 GCA_024363135.1 Leptodoras oyakawai | reverse complement strand
AGAAGGCGGGGCTAGAGGAACGAGTGACGGGAGTAGCGCGGGAGGAAGGAGTGGGCGTGGCCTGGCGGTTTCTAACAGTATGGGTTTTCTCAATGATTTCCCATCTTAACATTCTCACTCTCACTGTTTCATTATCTATGCTACTTAACCTACAACTGGGTTATGGGGATTGCTGGAGCCGATCCCAGTGCTCACTGGACACAAGGCAAGAAAGCATGTTCAGGTCAGTCCATTGCAGGGCAGACACACACACTCACATATACACAATCACACCTAAGGCTAATTTACTGTCTCCAATCTGCCTGACTGCATGTCTTTGGATTGTGGTATGAAACTGGAGCTGCCAGACGAAACCCACACAGACACAGGGAGAATGGGGAAGCCAGAGCATGACAAAGCTTTTTAAAACTGACCAGATGCTGTGGCAAGCAGAGCTAGCTTTCATATTTGAAAAAAATAAATCATACCAGTCTCTAAATATGCATTTCTTCTAAGGGCATCATGTTCTAACTCTTCTATTAACAACAATTCTGCCAGCTTATGGCTACCATCTGCACAGATCAGAATATCCTCTTTTTATTTGGCAACATTTCATCTTAATTGAAGAATTAGCCTTATTTGTTTTAAAAATATATCTGGGTTGTATTATGTGCTGCCTTGTTTTGCTTGGTCTCTTTCACCACAGCTCTTTGGCTCGCTGCTCAGTTGGTCTAGCAAGTGTTTGTTTACAGTTTCTCAGTAATTTGCAATGGGCAGCATGATGACTCCTAAGCAAGAAGGTCCTAGATTCGATTCCCAAGTGGAGCAGTCTGGGTCTTTTCTGTGTGGAGTCTACCTGTCCTCCCCGTGTCTGCATAAGTCTACTCTGAGTACTCTGGTTTCCTTCCACAGTCCAAAGACATGTTTGGTGAGTTAGATATACAAACTTGCCCTATGACTGTTTGAAAGTGATCTTGTGTAATGATGAAGGACTTGTGTATCCCATACTGAATAGTTGTCAGTACCCCCACATAAAGTTTAGCTGTTTACTTAATTGTATCTTACAGCAAAAGCCAGGGTCCACAAAGAGTTTACAAAGCACCAAAGGGATCACATTGCTGAAAAGTATCAGTCAGGAGAAGAGTACAAAAAAATTCCAAGGCATTAGATATACCATAGAATATAGTGAAAACATAAACAAGTGGATAAAATATGGCATAGCAGTGATATTACCAAAAACAGTACCTGGATGTCCCTCCAAAATTGATAACAAAACAAGAAGAAACCTGGTGCAGAAGGCTGCCAAGATGTCTACAGCAACATTAAAGGAACTGCAGGAATGTCTGGCAAGTACTGGTTGTGTACTATGTGACAACATTCTCCCATATTCTTTATATAGGTATCTGGGCTGTGGGGAAGGCTGCCAAGATGCAAGCCTTTTCTAACAAAAAAAATCATCCAAGGTTGGCTACATTTTACATCATGTGTGCCAAAAGCATGTAGTAAAAAAAAATGGCCATAATTCCAAATGGTATGATTGGTGCAAAAGAACACTGTGCATCACCAAAAGAACACCATACCCACATTGAAGCATTGTGGTGGCAGCATTATGCTTCACACCATTAGGCCTCAGCTAAAAAGCTGAAGATCAAGTGGAATTTCACCTTTCATCAAAACAATGACCTAAAGCATACCTCCACATCAACAAAAGAATGGCTTCACCAGAAGAAGATTAAAGTTTTGGAATGGCTCAGCAAGAGCCCAGACCTGAATCCAATCAGTGGGGTGTTTTTTTTTTTTTTTTAACTTTTAATAGGTCTGTGCACAGGAGATACCCTCACAATCTGACAGATTTGGAACACTTTTGTGAGGAAGAGTGGGCAAAGATTGCAAAGACAAGATGTGCAGTGCTGATAGACTACTCTGGATTTAATCATGCTGACTGGATCCAGAGCAGCATGCAGAAGGTTATCTTTCTTTAGCACCATCAAGTTCTTGCCTTAGGGTCTACCTGCTTTATTGGCTGTTCTTCAATGTACTCCAGGTCCAATGTCTCTTCATTCCCCACCACCCCAGCTGTTCAACATCCATCTCCAGCTAATGTTATTAACCTGGCACTATTCCCCTAGCTCAGAGCCCAAATGTAAATGTAAGTATAAGGTACAGGGATATAACAAGTGGAGGCTTGTCCAAGATGCCTAAAGTTCCCAAGAGGTTGGAGGTTTTTTTAAATAAATAAAAACCGTTGTCATTTGCTTTAAAGGAGTTTAAGTTTAATTAAGCAGCAAGAAACTCCAATATTGCTATAATGTTTAGAAGAGGACATGCATCATTTTCATTATAGAATTGAGCCTCCTATTATCAACACGGAATCGATGGCCTTAATCTTTTTGTGGGGCACTAACACCACAGGTGAAGACAAACATGTTCAGTGATGCCAGCAGCCAGCATTTCCTCAATCTATTATTTTATAGTGTTTTAATTTGTTGAGTAAGGTTTCTGATGTGGCACATTTGTCATCCTAGACTGATGTGTGCACACATTTGCAGTAGATTGCAGGATTTCCCAGTGCTTTTTTATCTTTGTCATGCAAAATTGCATACATCCCCAGTTTTTGGAATAGAACTGATAAGTAAAAGTGAATTTCCTGAATATTCCTCATGACTGGTTCATCCAATCTATTATCTTGGCATTTCTAGGCTGGAAGGGATGTACAAGAGAAGGATGCTTCTTAAACCCATAAACCTGATGTAGGATCCTATTGTTAAAGCATAAAAGAAAGGGGCACCACCTGATTCATTTGATTAATTGGAGTATCAAGAAAAGTCAATTTTATCCATCTCTGATGTTGCGAGATTACACTAGTCAGGGATCATAGAATGCACAAGAACCACACAAACTGAATGAATGAAAATGAACCGAAGTTTAAAAAATACACTATGAACAGTAGTCTAGTAATTGGAATGAGGGGAGCTTGCAACCTGACATAACAGAAAGTGTCCCAGTGGTGTGTGACACAAGTTAGCACTTCTTGTCAGCATGGCTCAATTTGAGGAGTACTGTAGGTCATGGGGATCGGCTGCAAATTAATTTAACAAAAAATGAAAACTCCTTTGCCATTGGCCATCAGCAAAAGGACTTTTTCTGACTCTATTGTAAAACTTAAACAGATGCCGATATCTTGATGACCAGAAATGAAACTTGGCCAGTATAATAGAGACGTGATTTAAATGAGTTGTGTGCTGATTATGTAGCACTCGATTTAGATTAACAACTAACAAAGCTTCTCTCAGTTTCTTCTCTGGACTGTTTTCCAAAAATTTTCAAACTTTTAAAAATTTAAAAGTGAAGGACTCCCAATGAATCTCCCCCAAATAGTGATCTTTTCAAACAAAATTAAAAGGGACAAAAAGATCCTCTGTCTTTCTTACATTCCGTTATTATGGATCGGTCTAGAGTGTGGAGTTAAAGCAGAGTTGAGTGAGGCATCAGAAGATGAATCAGGTTGGCTTCAATGGATTTAATTCTGGATTTGTTTAATTCTCTATTATAAATATTCCATTGATTGATTAAAATGCGTTTGTAAGCAGGAGAACTATGAAATAAGAAAAAAGAATAAAAATTGTATCCAAACACATATGTATAATATTCCTATGCTATATACATATCCTAGATAATTTTCTATGCTGGTTTCCTGAATACAAATAAATTCTATGAGGTTGCTATTCTACAAGTCCATTGTTCAGAGTTTATCTAAATAAGTTTATCTAAAACATTTCCTACAAGAGAGAAGGAAGAAAACAGAAAACACTTATCAAGAAAATCTTTCAGGTATCTATTAATATACATATTTCTTAGAATAAAAACAACCTATCTATTTGAGCATTGATATAAAAGCATATTGTGACACTTTTGTAATTCTAGAAATACTGCATATGCATGGGATAAAGAAAAACAAATACAAATAAAGAGATAAGGAACATTGCAATAATAAACTTTACTTTAGCAGCATTACTGAAGGAATGGAAGTTAAACTTTACAAAATTACCAGATAGACTGTTATGAACTCACCTCTGTCTGACCATCGAGAAAGAATGGCTGAGAGGCGCTCGAGGAAATAAAGGCTCATAGCTGAAGTTCACTCCTACCAAACTCTTCTTGCCACATACTGTAATGAAGTAACCACTGCAAAGTCCTCCTTCTACAAAAAGAAGCTGGAGGCATGGGCAGCAGATCCACACAAGCTTTTCAGAATCTTCTCTTGCCACCTTAACCCTCCTCCCACCTCCATCTCCCTGTGACCACTGTACACCTTCCCACTTCCTCACCCACATATCTAACCTGCTTTTCTCCTCTCACAACTGAGGATGATCTCCAGCTGGTGACATCCAGCAGACCCACAATATGTCCTCTGGATCCCATCCCCTACACACTGCTCCTGAGAATTTCAAAGGAGCACTCTTCATTCTCCTACCCTCCTACTCTTCAATCATCAATAGCTCATTATCCTCAGAAATTGTACCATCTTCATTCAAGATTGCTAGAGTGACACCCATCTTAAAGATACCCAAGCTTGACAGCAACAACATCAGCAACTATAGACCAGTATCCCTTTTCTCTTTCCTCTCAAAAAATGTTGAACCTGTTGTCTACAATCAGCTGTCATTCGTTCTCTCCCAGAATTCCACATTCCACTTAAACTGCATTCATTGCAATGACAAAGAAGCTCCATGCCACATGGTCAGCTGGGTTGTCATCAGTCCTGATTTTTCTCCACTGCCTTTGACACAGTCAACCATGATATCCTTCTGTCCAACCTTTCTAAGTTTGCCATTGCTGGCTTTACATGGAAGTGGGTCGAGTCCTACCTGGTAGGTTGCTCCTACCAGATAATATGGAATGGCTTCACATCCATTCCATGCAAGTTCTCCACTTGTGTCTCACAAGGCTCAGTGCTAGGTCCCCTTCTATTTTCATTATACACTCGATCACTGGGAGATGTCATCTCTTCACAGGCTTTCTCCTACCATTGTTATGCCAATGATACTCAGCTCCTGTAGCAGCTCACATCAGATATAATACCCTGATGCTGGCCTACAAAGCCAAAAACAGTCCAGCCCCTCCTTACTTGACTTGAGCAACCATCATCCAGTACACATGGGAGGCAAGCATTCAGACTTTTCTCTGTGCTGGCACCTGGCTCCCCCTGAGTGTTCAAAAAGTGGAGATGCTTGCTATCTTCAAACGCAAATTGAAGACCCACCTCTTTCGAGAGAACTTGAATGAGCACTGACTCAAAGCTGTTACCACACTTATAGCAGTTATTGTATTGGCTATGTCTTTTTCTTCACTGGTTTTGTGTATGAATACTTAGGTTTTGGGATTATTTTTACTTTATTTTACTTAGTTTATTAGGTAGTATACAGCTAAATTCTAGCAGTATTGTAGCTCAAAGTAGCTTGAATTCAGGTCTACCAGCCTTAGCTTTGGATATTCCAAATTAACGAGTAAGCACTCTTGTAAGTCACTCTACATCTACAAAATGCCAGAAATGTAAATACAATATTTTTTTCTTCCATTTTTTATTATTTGTTGATCTGTTTATCAATGATTGGTTTCATTTATCCATATATTTTATCCAAACATTTGATAAGAAAAATATTAACAAACAATAAAAAATGGTAAAAAAAAAAATAAAATTATTACAGACAGAGGTGAGTTCATAACAGTCTATATGGTAATTTTGTGAAGTTTAACTTCAATTCCTTCAGTAATGCTGTAAATGTTTTAGTTAGGGTCAATTAGGATTCTGCGAATTTTGGAAGGGTCCATTGTCTTAATTTTTCCATGTGTGTCTGTGATTTCCTGTACCCTTTTGGACACTAGGGGACACTTTCGGTCTTCCAGAGCATTAATGAACTTAAGTGTCCATGCACTCCTTCCCAACTGATAAGAGAGTATCTTAACAGTTATGTGTGAATCATAAAAAAAAAAAAAAAAAAAAACTCAATCAAGGCCAGAAGACTAAAAGAGAATCTTTAGTGACACAGAGTCGGGACCACAACACTGATATATGACAATTATGCATAGCCTACAATCAAATATGAATTTGAGACCCAAGACCACCCCATCGGCCAATGCACTTGGTGGCAACACAGTAACTGTTAAGTTGACTATGTTCCCATGCTCTTTCTGCTGATTTAACTCATCCCAGAATCCACAATGGATTTTCGCTGCCATGAACCACTAAAGATGGGTAAAACAAGCTGCTGTGAAACAGAAATAGCTCTGGAAAGAGCAGGGTGTTATAAGCTTGTAGTTATTTTGTTGAAATGTAAGATGTGTAGCGAGACTAGCCTCATCCCTGTGAACTCAAACTAAAATCTTTTTCTAAAGTTTTATAGACCTCTATTCATACCAAGGCAGAACATTATAGAGAGCCTGCCCTTATCTCTATGTTTCCATCTCCACTATATCTCTATCTCCATTATCGTCCAAGTTTATAGACCCTCTGTTCTTCCCAAGGCCAGAATCAGACAACCCCTTCTCTATGACCATCTGGCCAAGGCCCTGGCTCCAGGGTTCTATGATCAAGTATACAAAGTGACAGTAATAAAACTCTGTATCTCCAAAAGTTCCACTAAACCACTCTCACCAGGACAGAACAGGATGGTCCCTCCTGCTGGTTCCTCATAAACCTTTGGCTATGTCCATTATGGTAGGCTGACAGTTTCTAAAAAATAATGATGTCTCTTGAGCTACACAGCTCAGCTTTGATATTATAGGAACCCTGCTGGGACATTCACGATTTAGGGGAAAGGGTTTGAGCCCAGGGATATACAATTCTTATCACAAAGGTGAGCACTGGCATCAGTCAGACCCTAGGTGGGTACTCTGTTCGATCTCAGTAGCATGGGTCTCAATTGACATTTTTGGGCCCTATCCATTCAGGGTGGATCACCTTGGAGTTACTCACTGCTGAAGTTACCGTTCAAGAGCGGTTCAATTTTGAGGCTAGCCCAATTTTGACATGATAATGTGGGTCTCTAACTGCTGGCTTGGGTTTCATCCATGTGGGAACCCACCTATAATTACTTACTGCTTTGCTGTCAATAATCTGAATGGGCATTACAAGTATGAGTTTCTCAAACTGTTTATGGAGACAAGTTGCAGTTATCATGCAATGCCAAGAAACAGTGATCTCATAAATTTTAATTTTATTTAAAACTAAATTCCCAAGAGTAAGCATGCTTAGTGTTACGTGAATATAATTTCATTTTTTTATTCCATGGCTAACTAAATTAACTAAAGGCATTATACTGTATAACAAGACAAAAATGAGGCTATGCACTCATAACCTGATATCAATACCTCACTACCACCCTGAAAGCTATGTATAAAACAATATGGTAGATGAATTCTGGTCAGTGTTCCTCAGTAGAGTAGATCCACATAAGGACATAGAATTGCCATTGGCAGAGATGACTAAGACACCTATACAAAATACAATGATTTGCAAATCCTTTTCAACCCATATTCAATTGAATACACTACAAAGACGAGATATTTACTGTTCAAATGGATAAACTTTATTGGTTTTTGCAAATATTCACTCATTTTTAATTAGATGCCTGCAACATGTTCCAAAACAGTTTGGACAGAGAGATGTTTACTACTGTGTTACCACCTTTCCTTTTAACAGCTCTCAGTAAGCATTTGGGAACTGAGGACACTAATTGCTGGAATTCTTTCCCATTTTTGCTTGGTGTACAACTTCAGTTGCTCAACAGTCCAGGGTCTCCGTTGTTGTATTTTGCACTTCATAATGCACCAGACATTTTCAATGGGAGACAGGTCTGGACTGCAGGCCAGTCTACTACCCGCACTCTTTTACTACGAAGCCACACTGTTGTAGTATGTGTGTAATGTGGCTTGACATTGTCTTGCTGAAATAAGCAGGTCCCTGAAAAAGATGTTGCTTGGATGACAGCAAATGTTGCTCCAAAACCTGTATGTACCTGTCAGCATTAATGGTTCCTTCACAGATGTGCAAGTTACCCATGCCATGGGCATTAACACACCCCCATACAATCAGACATGATGGCTTTTGAGCGTTGTGCTGATAATAATCAGCAATCAGACAGTCCTTTTCCTCTTTGGCCTGGATGACACGATATCCATGATTTCCAAAAACAATTTGAAATAGAAACACTTTTCCACTTTGCTTCAGTCCATCTCAGATGAGCTTGAACTCAGAGAAGGTGGTGGCGTTTCTGGGTGTTGTTGATATATGGCTTTCGCTTTGCATGGTAGACTTTTAACTTGCACTTGTAGATGGAGAGATGAACTGTGTTCACAAATTGTTACTGGAAATCATGGACGTCGTGTCCTCCGGGCCAAAGAGGAAAAGGACTGTCCAGATTGTTAACAGCGCAAATTCAAAAGGAATTGCCTGAACCCAATTCCAGAGTGTGTTTAGCAAAAAAACAGAGCTAAATCTTCAATATACAGGATTGCATTGCTGAGCACATTGTTCCAAAAAGGTTGGGCAAGGGGATGTAATCAAAGGCATCTTTTGTGGGGGTGTTAACTAACTAGCAGCTTCCAACTATTTCAGCCATGAGGTGGCCTTTGCAGAGCAGCACAACGCTCAAAAGCCATCATGTCTGATTGTATGGGGGTGTGTTAATGCACATGGCATGGGTAACTTGCACATCTGTGAAGGAACCATTAATGCTGACAGGTACTACATACAGGTTTAGGAGCAACATTTGCTGTCATCCAAGCAACATCTTTTTCAGGGACCTTCTTATTTCAGCAAGACAATGCCAAGCCACATTCCACAAATATTACAACAGTTGTAATATGGGTTCTTATCCTGACAAAATAGTAGCTGTGAAACAATGGCCAGTGCCTACCACACAGAAAAAATTAAGATCCTTCTGTGGTTACTGTAGGTGATTGGTTGAACACACAGGTGTATATTTGTGAAAGAATGGGTCAGTCTCAGGAGCTCAGTGAATTCCAGCATGGTACTGTGATAGGATGCCACCTGTGCAACAAGTCCAGCTTTGATATTTCCTCACTACTAAATATTCCACAATCAACTCTCAGCGATATATATCAGGTTAATGAAAGCTAAAGCTCATCAACTCGAGCGAAAATCTGGTTTTACCATTCTAAAAATAAATGCATAAAATACACACATTGCACTATAAGGATGTTATTGTTCAAACTAGATCCTTCTATTACTCTAGTTTAATCAAATCTAATGAAGAGAACACCAAAACACTGTTCCCTCTAGTTAACAAACTCCTCCAACCCACATACTTCCTACCTTCCCACTTTTACTCAACTGATATTTGTGATGCTTTAATATTGTTTTTTAGTGAGAAAATTTATAAAATCCACCAGAACATCTGTCCTGATCCACAGCCTCTCTCCTTATCTGTACCTCTTTCACATAGTCAGTGTCTCGTCTGTTTTCAGCTCCCAGATGCATCTGCCATTTCTGATCTCATTAGCAAATCAAAACCTTCTACATGTCAGCTTGATCTCTTCCCTACAGTTTTAGTCAAATATAGTCTTCCCTCTCTGCTCCCCCTCATAACCACCATTATTCACTTCTCACTCACTAGTGGAATTGTTCCTACATCCTTCAAAACAGCTACTATCACTTCTATTCTGAAAAACCTGGCTCAGATCCCAACAACCTTCGCCTGATTTCTAACCTCCCTTTCCAAAATAGTTGAAAAAGTTATTGCTACTTAAATTCATTCCTATATATCCCAAAACTGTCTCTAAGAACAATTACAGTCTGGTTTTCATCCCCTCCATAGCACAGAAACTGTAGCTTCAACAGCTTCACTGGCTTCCTGTTAAATATAGGATCGATTACAAAATTCTCCTCTACACATTTAAGGCCATACATAATCTTGCCCCCCCTTATCTGTCAAATCTTCTTCTAATCACAACTTCTACCCACTTGCTCAGATCCTCCTCTTCCATTCATCTCTCTGTACTTTCGGCTCATATCAGTACCCTGGGGAGCAGAACTTTCAGCCACTCTGCTCCCAAACTCTGGAACTCCCACCCACCTGACATCCGTAATATTGAATCACTTCCGCTTTTCAAATCCAGACTTAAAACTCACCTGCTTAAAATAGCTTATTCTTAGTCATTGGCTCTCTGTTGAATTTCATGTGTATTTTGTTTGTTTATATTTTGTAAGTGTCCTGTTGTTTATTTTGTCTTCTTTACATTCTGTAGTGTCCTTGAGTGTCGAGAAAGGCGTTTTTAAATAAAATGTATTATTATTCATTCATTCATTCATTCATTTTCTTAAACACTTATTCCTTTTCAGGGTCACAGGAGAGCCGGTGCCTAGCCAGCAGCATAGGGCACAAGGCAGGAACAACCCGAGACAGGGCACCAATCCATCGTAGGGCACACACACACACTCAAAATAGGGCCACTTTAGAGACACCAATCAACCTAATGTGCATGTCTTTGGACTGTGGGAGGAAACCGGAGTACCCGGAGTAAACCCACGTAGACACGGGGAGGACATGCAGACTCC